>WOVY01002442.1:0-152665 GCA_013436015.1 Rhipicephalus annulatus | reverse complement strand
AAAACGGAATCTCCACATGTGGACATTCAATCTACTTCACACCCGTTTTGTATTACCTGGACGTGGAATCTCTTTAGGCATTCGGTTGTCGTGACACATTCAGACTATGAATCAGCATACATGACTACTGAAGACAATGTGTTCGCCAGGAATTCTCATCTAATGATGCGCGTGCGAGCTGCCATGTTCATAAGGCAGCGTCATGGCAAGGAATAATAGGGACTTTTAGCTGACCATATTTTGCCTCCCACTCCGCCCAGTCAGTCGGGAGGGGGGGGGGAGGTTGCGCCACTCTCTGCGCATGCGCTATACTATCGGCAGGCGCTGAGCGTTTGAGCGGACCATCGTAGCGAGTGAAAAATCACGTGACGCGAGGAGAAACGACCAAAATGGCAGCCTCCTGTGCCACTAATCCGCGCTGCTCGGGAAACACAGTGGTTGTTTCGGCAAACACGCAAGCCCCGATGGCACTTCAAGGCACACAAGGATCTACGCCTCTTCCGAGAAGTCGTTGCAGCCAATACCTTCGAAAATCTGCCCATGTGGGGTGAAGTTCCACGAAACGATTAAGTGCTGACACTTGGGATCATAAAGAAACGTCTCGATATGCTTCTTTGGTATTTTCACCAAAGGGACTTCGCGAATCTTCGATAGTAAGTTATTTTATGTAACAATTTAGTATTCACCAACAGCCACTCTTCCACATATTGAAAAAGCTTTTCATTTTGATTTGCCACAAGGCAAGGCGGTGAACGCGCTGCCTCAGGACAGAATGTTTGAAACGCCTTTGGGCTGCCTCTAAGGCTTCGATTGTAGTCCAGCTCCAAGTGAAGGCGACAAAATTTTAAAAAAATGCTCATGAGTCAAATAGTAAATGAGTTCACACACTTTTTAAATCAAAATTTCCTATCTAGCTGCAAGATAAGAACAATGTTTATTTTCTCTTAAAACAACTTTCATGCACCGTTGACGCGGTGATATAACGTTGACCGAACGACGCTTGGGTAAAACTGAAAACGTGCGTTGCGCTCTGGTACCGTTGAGTGCTTGAGCGGAACGTGGAATGGAGTTCAAAATTGGTCAGTTAAAGTCCCTATTATTGTTCCCAACATGTAAAAGTCGGTGGCATGCGCTGCCACGGCCACATTATAAGGCCGTCTTAGCGGGGCGTCTGAAGCAGTTTTGCGGACGCAGGCAGCCAGTCATTTCCAATGAGCGCCTGCGTCTGCAGAGCTTCGTCTTCTTGCTCTTCATGGCTGAAGTCGATGGTATCGTCCCTGCAGATTTGTCGACAGAGCAAGCTCCTACTTTCCGAAACACAGGAGACATTGCTGCACCTTTTTCTTCCCGCAAATATCCGATATCGCAAGTGGAAGAGTGAGAGGTTAGTATACGAAACCAAGTCACCAGGGGAGCAAATATTAAACACGAACGTAGTTCTAAGTATATAGCCTTGAACTGTCGTTCTAAAGGCTGAGGTTTGCCCATTACGTTTTGAAACATTATACTGAATTTGTGCAAATTTCGAAAGCACACACGGCAGCCGTGTAATTTTTATTTTAGTGAGAGTGAGGAATTGGTGTTAAGTCTTTTTTTTTCGCATCCGTACCTAATTGTTCGCACGAAGCTACGGCAAAACAGAGATGCAGGCAGCGTGAGTTCCACCTCAGAGCTCACCCTGTCTGCATATGTTTTGCGTACTCATGCTCCGACAGAACTCTAATTTATCCATATTTTTCATTGAAAACACGCACGCTCTTTAATTCAATAAATGCAACGACTGTTTTTTCTGTGTGCATTCAATGCACTGGGGGAAAAAAACGTCATCATGCGTGTACTTTGTTTCATTTTTGTCGAAGGTCTCTTAGCTTGAGCCATCTGTCTAGTCTGTGTGGCGTGTATGCCCCTTGTCCCTCTCTCTTGCCCCTTTCTCACGTCATTCCCTACAGTGGCCAAGAGTTATCCTTTCCTTTAATAAAGGTCCCATTCATTCATTTTCGTCGCAGCACCAGCTATATTGCTCATGGCGCCTGCATGCTGAATCGTATAAAATCAGGAGTTTCTCTGTGTATTTATGAAACATACTTGATGAAAGCACCTGAATGAAAGTTCTCTTGTGCACTTGTGGGAAAAAAAGCGAAAGTCGTGATTGCTGAAAAAGTGTCGGCCCTCTGACACATGCGCTTCCTCGATCCACGCACATTCTTTCCTTTATGCGTTAAGGAAAGAAGACATACGCACAATGCAAGCAGTCATCGGCGGTCTCTGTGTCAAAACACCACCGGCTGAGCCTAACGGCGTAAATCGTTTGATGAAAACAGAAACGGGTGGAAGGTAAGAAACATGGCGTAAGAAGAAACATTTGGACGCCCGAATGCCATTACTACACTCGTATCAACAGTAGAAGATATACGTGCATAGAAAAATCTGGCGGATTGTGCTTGGGTTGATGCTCTTGTTTCTTTTGTGAGAATTCGCTGAGGAAATCGAGGGGTAATTGTGCTAATATTTTTGACAGCTCATCTCCCTTTTCTCAATATTTTGTTTATATCCCATGTAATTTTCGGCCAGTTCACATTTGCATGCACGCGACTATTCCTTTACTCTCAGCCTAGGTATTTTTCTCCGCCTTGAATTTCTTTTCCGCTTGTCTTCCACGCTGCAATAGAGGTATAATGTTACTCTTCCTCTGGCTGTGATAGTGAGCTAAACTCACTATCACAGCCAGAGGAAGAGTAACATTATACCTGTATTGCAGCGTGGTCCATCGCCGTATTTTACCTATATGATCACTTTTTTTAACAAAAAAGTGCACATGTGTACAAGAATAAAATAGTGTGTACAAGTTAAAAAAGTGTGTACAAAGAATAAAATAACTCGCCGACTCTACTACCGCGTGATGTAGCGACGCTATGGATCACAGTGCACGCGACATGACAAAGGTAAGACAAGGCGAAGACAAATGCGCCTCTTCCTGTCTTTGTCCCCAAATTGTCCTGTGATTTTGCGCATACCATGAAACGCCAAGGTATCGAGGACTCAAATATTTGCTTTGTCCCCCGTAAACTTCCCGAAATTTATAAGTAATTTGTGCCTCTTTGTTCGTGCTTTTCTTTCTCGACATTTCATTTCTTGCTTCTTGGGTAAGCTGCCCGTTACATCAGTTTTTATCCCGGCAAATATGGCCGAAACGAACACTGCAACTGCTGAACTATGCGTGTATACAGGCAGGTGGACACTGCGCCATTGGAAACATTGTTCCCCATTTCTAAGACAATGAGTAATGTTCGTGTTTTTGAGATACGTTTTAAATTTCTTTTTAATGCGAAGCATTTCTTTGCGTGCTGCAAGCACATTTGGCGTCTACCTGCGTATATATGCAGGTAGACGCGATATTGTATGGCGTCTACCTGCGTATATATATATATATATATATATATATTATATATATATATATATATATATATATATATATATAATATATAGCCCCCTACGTCTGGGTGCTCTCATGATCAACCCTTAACTGGTAGTACACCAAAATTACTACGGGAAGGGGAGATGGCTTGTCGAATACAATTCGCTGGTCACGACATGAATAATGCCACTATATCGTCGCGTACGTCGTCGAACACTTTTCCCAAAATCAGTGTCACATGCCCAGCAGTGGGTATGTGCCAGCTGTTATGAGGGTATGTTCCACAAGTGATCTTATATCGATACCCTGGAACGCAGAACCCACATCGGTAATTTTAACACTTTAGCGTGTAAGAAAAAGCTGACTTGGCAGCGTTTACCGGCGAAAAGAGAAGAATAAATGTCAGTGTCCCAGTTGGAAGTCGAACCCTGGCATTCTGCGTGGCGATCAACTATTCTACCCACAGAACCACGGACGGTCTCGAAAATGCTTGGCAAATAGAGCCAAAATGGTCGAGAAACGTCAATTGTGGCTGCAGTACTGGTTAGTGAATTTCATAAACATTGCATATGGTATTTCTAAGATACAGACGTCATGTTTGGGCGAACGTCAATTGTGTTGGCCGCCATCCGCTGAGGTTGATTGCGTAACAGTGTTGAGGGCTACCATCGTCGTGAGCTCCCACGAAAGCACCAGCGCTTCATAGTTAGCGTACGGCTACTGTTTGTTGCTAAATTCTTGTTGCTGTTCGCATCGTTACGCAAGTGCAAACGACTGCTAATAAAAATATATGCGGCTGTTTAATATACGCGTACGTGTGCGTGCATTCGTACATATATTGAGTGCCACTTCATAAGGTTTTGCTCACCAAAGAAATTAAAACACATTCACTTGCATCTGCATGCTTCGAATAAAATCGATTCCCAATGTACGTGGGATCTGCCGATTTTCAGGTATACTGGACCTTTTATTTTAAAAATACGTTCACCCTTCCATCAGCGAAAATACCGAACAGACAATATAAATTCCATGTTTAACTTCTCTACATTCACTTCTCATTTATTTCAATTTTCTTCATTTATTACGCCTTTAGAGTCCAAAGGCATTACGTGAGGGAGGAGGGGGGGGGGGGGCATACACTGGTTTGCCTAAACAGTATAATACAAAATTGGTAACAAATCACATTAAACAAAAATAAAGATAACAAATGAATGTATCTAACGTACACAGGGAACGATTCAACATCTTAGGGGAGACGCATATTAGAAAAATAGTAGATGCACAAGGTTTCGCAAAAGTAGAATAACTGTAATTAGTAACAAAAAACAAAGGAGAAGAGAAACAAATATAGCATTGCGTGCACAAGACAAATTCATCATGCTATGGTAATAGGCACCTATCGGTGGACAAAATGACAGGTTGGTTTTTCGCAAAATTTTTCGCGATCTGAACAGTAAGAAATGGCGTTAGGTAGTTGTTCCATGAGGTGATTGCGTGTGCAAAGAAAAGAGTGATTCATTCGTGGTTGTGTGGCCACTTATGGTGTGGAAATGGACATGTGAGCAAGTCTCGATGATGTGAAGTGACTTTGAAAGCGAAAAAGGATGAAAACAAGCGCCGTTCTGTTACTGCCTCTCTCGATGAGGGCACCTCCACAGTTCAGCGCAGGGATTGGCGTAATGGGAATAAGAGAAAAAAGAAAGGGGTAGGAGAAGGGTGGTGAAAAGCATTCGATCACTCGTATCGACGTCCGCAGTACGCTGGGTAAGAGCGTATGTCTTGTGGGTGACTGATAAAAGAAGCAAGGGAGCAAGCAATTCTTTCTCTGTATCTCTGTTTCTTTTCTTTTTTCATCTAATCGTTTCTGCACTAAATCGAGCCACACTTCTTTCAGTGTTGCGATCAAAGAGGCACCGGCCCAGACAATTACAGATACGCAAATTAGGCAGAGTGCTTGTAATCTATCCTTCGAGGCAACGATTGCACTTGCCAGATACGTTGCTGCGGCGGGCGCCGAAGGACAAGGCATTGGCTTTCCCACAATCTTCCTCAAGATGTAAAAGAAATGAAGCCTTATTTCACTGGCACTCTGATAAACAGGCATCGCGTTTACTCTGCTTCAACAAGAGCGCGTTGCTCACCTTCGCTTGCGTAACGAGCCGTGCACCTCACGTGGCTTGGACAAGGAGGGCCGCAAGCCCTGGTTGAGAATAGGCGTGACAGGGGCCTGTCTAGTCTCCCCCGCGCAGAGTGGCAGTGACTCGCATGCTTACTGTGTCACATATGAGGGTACCATTTGTTTATTGAAGTGAGTTCCGGCGACCCAGTTCCTCTTCCTTATATGACTTTCGTGCAGCCGGCGGGAGTGCTGTAGGAGGTTAGTAGTTCATTAATCTACTTTCGTGACAATATATTTCATAACGAAGCCTGCCCATTGCTCATGTGCGTAGTTTTTGAAGTCAATACAGGTTCGGCTAAGTAAGCTGTCACTAACATTTCTTAGATTCTGCGTCCCGATTTTCCCAATCAAAACAGTGTTAATTAACGTACGTTTCCTTTCAGATATATGACCTCATTCCAACCAACAGTTTCTACTTGCTCCCAATCGTCACCGTGCTTACAGTCTCCAAGAGACACGCCCTGTTCTACACTCTAAGAAGAAAAAAAATTTCAATTGACTCTTTTTTGAGACTTCTACCTTACCACGATAACTCTCTTTAAAAAAAACGCATTAGCTCTCTTTCGGATCTCAGGACTCCCCAAAGAGGTTACAAATGATTATCCAAAGAGAGTTGACGCATCGTACCCATAGAAGCTGTATCTGACTCTTTAGGTCTCTTCGCGTGCGCAGACAGGAAACTTCCACCAAAAAATGAATATACCAAAAATTATTATTTTTGTGTGTGTGGAGCCGCATTTGAGCAAGTGTCCAAACCCGCCAAAGGCGAGTGCGTTAATCACTGCGCTACGCAACCATACTTACCAAAAGTGAATATATTTGGACCATATCAACAAATATATCACAAATTAATGAGTGAACCAAAATAATTAAAAGCCGGAATAAACCTTGGCATTCTGCATGGCAGCAAGTATTCTACCAGAATACCAGGCCATGCCGTGCTTGTTTTACATCAAACGCATATCATGATTATCATGTTTGGACATGTCATTTACCTTCGCCGTCCATTCACGTCACGTAATGCCAAATTTGGTGTATGTGAAGCTAGTCAAACGGCCACGAGCACATCATGAGCGTGGTCTGTTGTCATGTTCCTATATGACACGCATGTCAAGATTATCATAGTTGCACCAGTCATATACCTTCGTCGTCCATTCACGTCACATAATACCAAATTTCGTATATGTGAAGCTAGTGAAACGACTGCCAGTGCACCATGAGAGTGGAATGTGGCATTGACTTACATGACATGCATGTCATGATTTCACTAACCGCTCTTCGTGCATTCGTAAACATTTGGGTTGGCCTCTCTTTCAGGACAGGCGCAAATTCTTAAGATTAAATCTATTTCATACTATTTATATTGGTAGCACTGGTTTAAATAAAGACGTGTACATTAAAGATCCCACTTATGTATCCTCTCGCCTAGATCACTCCCGCAAAGTTCGCGAATACCGATGTCGCATAAATACTTACAAAAACTCCTTCTTCCCGAAAACCACACACGAATGGAACAACCTACCAGAATACATTGTATCCACCCCGCCACCCCTCATTTCAAAATGCTCTGTCACAATTTTTGTTGAAATGAAAATTGCCAATTTCTGTCTGCATTTCTGTTTGTGTTTTACTTTTCCTTGATTGCCTCGTGTTCCCGAGAATGTGTACACACTGTATAAGCTGAGCATGCTTACTTGTTTTGTTATTGGTATTCATACCCTGTATCAATTTCAAATGTTTTTGTCTCCTCCGCCCTACTGTAATGCCCAAATTGGGCGCTGTAGGTACTCGAATAAATAAATAAAAAATAAATACAAGGTAGGGTCTGTCGCTTGTGTTCGCCATGCAGTCGTGTCACACCATACCAGTTTTGGAATATTTCATGTGAACGAAACCACCGCAAGAACAAGACCCTCACATGTAAATCATGACATTCATTACGTACGTGTCATGATTTTAATGTTATCATTAGTCACATATGCTCGTCATGCTGTCATGTTATGCCATACCAATTTTCGTACCGACACCATAATTGAAACAACCAGGAGAGCTAAAAGTCGTAGATAGATAGATAGATAGATAGATAGATAGATAGATAGATAGATAGATAGATAGATAGAGATAGATAGATAGATAGATAGATAGATAGCTAGATAGATAGATAGATAGATAGATAGATAGATAGATAGATAGATAGATAGATAGCTAGATAGATAGATAGATAGATAGATAGATAGATAGATAGATAGATAGATAGATAGATAGATAGATAGATAGATAGATAGATAGATAGATAGATAGATAGATAGATAGATAGATAGATAGATAGATAGATAGATAGATAGATAGATAGATAGATAGATAGATAGATAGATAGATAGATAGATAGATAGATAGATAGATAGATAGATAGATAGATAGATAGATAGATAGATACTTTATGCAAGCGTAGGAATGCTCAGTGTCTGCTATACACTTTTATATCAATGTAACAAATATTAAATATGTCAAGCGCAGCTGAATGCGTCCATGGACCGCTACGTATGATATGCACATTGTCTCCCCGGAGCTCGAACCTGAGGGCGACGAAACTGACGTTTCTTCTCTAACGTGAGCGCCGATGGTACGTCGGACTATAAGGTACCCTATACACGCCAGTCTAATAAGCGTGCCGGGTGAGCACATTATAAGCGCAGAACTACTCAATTTACAAAAAATACGTCGAATAACATCGTATCGCTTGGCTCAAAATAAAAATTTCGTCACAGTCTCTGAGTGCCTCCCTGCTTCGCATGACATCGATTCCCAGAATGGGTATGATCTGTTGCGTCATTTTTTTTTTTTGCGCGAAGTTGGTTGCGCAAAGTGAATATACCTTAATCATTCGAATGCATCGCATCCACAATGCAAAACGAGTGTAAAAAAGAAAAAAACTTTCAATTGGGGCTTCGTCAACTTACGTGGTAGTTGTATAAAAGCCCTTTGCATGACAACAAGCAAAGCCGACATGGCACATAGCATACGTAAGCCAAATTCTGACTTAGCGAAAATTTGATGCCAAACGTACGTTTAGGTGGTCGCGCGATCCGCATTTGAAGGGCCGCTCGAGAAGCTGAAGATTTCATAGAGCGCGCCATGTTGCTGCCACCTAATGCCGATGTAGACATTAAACTAGTTCGCACCTACGGTCCGCCTCGGTGGAACAATGGCTAGGGATCTCGGCTGCTGACCCGAAGGTCGAGGGTTTGATCCCGACCATGGCGGTCGCGTTTCGGTGGAGGTGAAATCTAGAGGCCGTCTATACTGTGCGATGTCAGTGCACGTTGACGAACACCAGATGGTCTAAATTTCTGGAATCGTCCTCTGCGACGTCCTTCATATCGTGGTTATGGGACATAAGACCACCGACATTGTTATTAGGTTGTAGCTATGTTTACAATGTTGGGTAACCTTGTAACTTCTGTGTCGTGTTTTAAATCACTCACTGATTATTCATTTTCATATAATGAAGTGGCTTCTTTTTCTATATTTGTGGGCGTTTTTTTTAATAATACCTTGTTTATTCACTATACCTGTTCTGAGAGCAGTCATATCGCTATTGTGGGACATGGACACTCTTCGCTTATTTTTTAACCTCGAAAGCATATTAACACGAGCCGACACCAATGATTGCCTTTGATGACACTGATGTAGAACATCGCCGAGTCACGTCAGCTGTATATGTGTCCGCCCCTCTAATTTCGTGTTGTTTTCATTGCAGCGTCATATCGTAGATGTAGGATTCAAGGCAGTGTGAATTTAATGGTATTAAGAATTGGTGTGATGAACAATAGCTTCCCGTAATGCATATTTAGAATGTGAACCTTCAAAGCACTTTATTGACACCCCCTGTTTTCTATTCTATTATTACTTTCTCAGATATTTACCAGACTTACTGTTATTCTGTGCACCAAACGACAACCATGTTATTATTTTTGCTCTAATTTCATTTAATGAAAGTTTGCGGACCAAAATATTGCGCCTAAGCTCTCGTATTGTGACCTGTCATTACTTCATTTCCCCCGGCAGTCCCGTTCAAGTGAATTTTAAATGTCAGTAAGCGATGCATTACGGGGGGTTTCTGAGCCACCATTTTCTGCAGCATGGTGGCAGCACTATATAGATCCCAAAAGCACCATCCAGGGGACTTACGAGGTAAGTGATCGCGCACGTTTTCTACACTTATATCCAGGTTTTAAAATATTTTTTTTTGGGGGGGGGGGGGCACTTCACTGCGTCTAGTGAAATGCTTCGCCAAGCACAATTTAGCCACTGTACCACCTGCTCTCGCGCTTCCATAACAGATTTATACTAAAGCACACGCAGTAGGTGTTTGTGGGTCGAAGCGCGTAAAGCAGATATGCTCTAGCGGACGATAATTTTGGGTGCATGCGGGTGAAGTAAGTAAAAAGCGTGGCTCTCTCTTTCTCTCTCTCTCTCTCCTCTCTCTCTCTCTCGGCCGCGGTATATTCTCACGCTGCGTGCACTTTGAGTGGACTGCGCGCTGGTTCCCGCGCTCGGCGAAGGATCGTCATCTGGTTATATCGCCGTATTCCGTCCGCGTGCCACTTTACATACATCGTGGGCTCACAGCGAAGCGAGCTCTCCCTCTCTCTGCGCCCATCCGCGCATCTTCACAAGGCTCCGCTCAAGACAAGGGTGAAGCGCGACCGGGCTAACGAAGAAGACGCGTGCACAGCGTGCCACAGGCCAGCCCCGATGTTCTTAAACCTCTCTTGGCTGGGGGCGATCTTTCAGCGCGCGGTCGACTGTGGGCCGAGAGAAGTGGCCGTCCCCTAATGACGACAAAGTAGAGCCGCTACGGCCACTCGTGCACACGGCCAGTCACTCGGCCAGCCCGCATAAGAAGCCCGTAGCTGCGAGCTCGCCCGCAGGGCCGTTCCCAAATTTGTATGCAAAGAAGCACGCTACGTATGCGCGCTGTAAAAAAAAAAAAGGCCTCACTTCTCTTCCACCTTGCTCTTCGTAGCGCCTGTCGTTCTTTATCTGATTCCGAGCAGCGGCGATGGCCTTGCTTTATAGTTCCTGCCCGTGAAACGAGGTGCGCGAGATCGCCAGCGAGCTCGCTGCCGCCGAAGGAGCTCACCTAGTCCGCACATGCGCTCCCTCCTGATACGACCAGCGTCCGGCGCGAGACAATACCCCACGCACTTCTATAATGCGTGCTACTTTTCCCTCGTGTCGGCCCAGTCACGTGGACTGTTTCGGTGAACGAGGAATGCCGACGATTTCTGCCGCCTTCCAAGTGCCCACCCACCCACTCCCAAAACTCGCCCGTCGTTCTCTATGCTTCAGCACTGATTACGTACACAAAAGTTGAGTAACTTTCGTTTTCTTCCCGATGTCACAGCTCGCAATGCGCACCGCATCGGTGCGCGTGTGTTTGTACGAGAAAAAAAAATTAGCGCGACGTTTGGAATAGATAACGCGGAAACTGGAGCGATTCCTTCCGACATAACGTGTCCAACCTGACGTAATGTGTCGCAAGCAATGCAATGCTCCGCTTGTGCACGCGCCCACGCATCAGAACGCTACGTCAATCTCGGTCCCATATTATCGTGTGTAAAGACGGAAGTAGGCCGTACATGGTGCGTTCCATGCGCAGCTGGTATTTCTGGCAGATTAACTTCAGCGCGTTATATACTTTCCTAGTCATGTGGCTTTTGACTTTATGTTCGACCCTTAATGTTCAGTGTCCTTTTTCTCCTTTTACCACCATATAAAGTTTGTTCTTCTTCTTTTCCTATCACCTGAATTTTATTTTAGTGAACATCATCTTTCTGAAACAAATTAATACAATGGTTTAACTTGAATGAACACTATTGGCGAACTGTTAACATTGAGTTTGCAGAAAACATCCACTTTGGATTAAGTCCATGGTAGTGGTGTGCGTATTTCGTAATACGCGTCATCAAACTTTCGGGAAAAATACAGTGTTGTTCCAGCTTGATACGTTTAGCTTAACAGGCCACTGTTTACTTGCGTACAAACACAAGATTAAATTATCAAAGCACCCTTGTATTTCATCGCACTCTTTGAGGTTCAACATCTCGAAACTGCGTTGTGGCACTCTGAAAATTATTTCCAACTGGATACACCTTGCTAACTTACGTACTACATTCCCCATAAATTGAAATGTTCATTATAAAGTGATTAATTAAACGGAGTCATGATACTCGGTAAGACGGTAAGTTGGGCCAGTTGGTTGGGATCCATCGTGAACTTGTTCACAGCGAACCGCCAGAAACACAGGACCGGGAAGAAGTAGCGCCGTCTTTTCTTTCTCTTTTGCTCCTTCCCTGTCCTGTGTTTCTGGTGTTGCGCTGTAAACAAGTTCACGGTGTCATAATACCCGTTAATTAGGCGATTAAGTGTTCAGAGTTTTTGTTGAAGTGCTGTCCACCACTCTGAGTACTAAAGCTGTACGAATATCGCTTTGCGACACGCATTAGGAACAACTGTCTTTGGGTGCGTGAAGTTTACATTATTTGACTAAGGTTGTGGAGACCAAGACTGAAGCAAGTGGAAGTGCTAAAACTAATTCCAGTGCATTTTAACGCAATTATTATAATAACAACCTCATCAAAAAATGACACATATGCCTCGTATCTAATAATCTCGTATAAACACGTAGGAATCATATGTGATCTCACATGTTCATACGATATGATTGGATTTGTGTCATATTTTCATATGAGACCTTTGATAGACAATGTAAACTGTTATCCTTAATATACATGTATGCTATATTTTTTTCAGAAATTGAATTCAGCGACTAACTCAAATTACAGGTAATCGTCGTGTGCAGGTAATGAGCATTTCTGAAAAGGTAAAAAAAAACAAAGTTATTCTAAAATCCTTGCCAAAACACCCCAAGCTCTACGTCTTGTTAAATATCGGGTACTGCCTTCGCGTAAGCAATTTTTTGCAACAAAATATTTTCGATCACAAGTACAATAATATTACCTAAGGCAATAAGGAAGCTTACAAGTATGTTTGCGGTTTCGTCCTCGGGCAGTACTGTGCAAAAACGGCTGAAGTATATAAGTCGCGTCACGAAACGAGGACGCTGTGTCGCAAAGGGAGATGCAGTTATGCTATAATTTTTAAATATATTTGGGGAAAAAATTGAAAAAAGAGCTCCCCGTGTGTACACGCACCTTCGATGCTTATGTACGAACTGTTGTGTGTATTCAAAAAGGAATTTCAAACAGCAAATAAATGTAATGACAAAAGCGAATGAACGGGAGAAACGGTGATTGCGCGTTATATCTTGGGGGAAAAAAAGCTTACACGCTGCATGGTATATCGTAACAACTTGCGACCACATGTCGCGAGGCGTTCTGCGTGGCAAAAAAAAAAACAAAGAGGCGAGTTTATATATGCAAACGAGCTCTGCTTTGCACCTTGTTGGTCATTTCGTCCTCGTGAGACAATACGAGGCCGCGTTTCATGCTTGATTGGGCGCAGCTGCTCGAGCGTAATAGTGCCGCGGCTCTCATGAGCCACAAATAGACTCCACCAGGCGTGTACCCGATGACTTGTCGTTGTTCGCCCTATATAGTCAGTGAAAGAAACAGCGGCGACGCCTTCGAATAAAGGGTGCCGAGCATTACGCGAGAAGCGCTGCAAAATGAGAGCTGGGCCATGCATGTGTCGAAACGGGCTTCAACTTTGACCTCGAGCTGCGATCACTTGATGAGAGGAGCTAGGGTTCTCATGCATAAGACGTGCGCACGCACATCCCATCACCAACCGATGTGTATGCCTATAGCGAGCGCTCTCTGTACAAACTTTCGGCAACGCCTAAATGTGGACCAATGTGGAGTGATGCACTTATGTTGGGCGATGTCATCACGTAATTTATTGCATGCATAGGGTCGATTTCGCTGCATTGTTCGCTTACCCAATTTCTTCTTGATCAAGGACTGTTTCGTTGTGTCCAGTTGTGTTTCCTTTCGGGACGTGTACCCACTCTGTTTCTCCATTTCTATCAGACTTCTTCACGTTCGCGCCCTTGTGCGTGCGGTGCGGCTGCTGCCAAGGTTGTCACCCGACGCATCAGAGGGACAAGAGGACAGAAGAAACGCTAGGAAGGAAAAGAGCACTCCGCTGTGTTTCAGAAACTTGTGTATTCGCTGTGATCGCATTCGTCGTACGAAGAACCACTTACGTATGCCAGCCGCGTTGGGGTTCAATTTAAGAGAGCCTCATCGCACCCGCTACACTAAAATTGGCTGCGCGTGCTTGACCTTGGAGCCACGCCACGCTGGCCAGTTGATTAGGCTCATTTGTCTCCTGGCATCGGAATTTTCTCACCCTTGCGAACGCGCAGGCTCCTGCGTGGTGGCTTTGAGTGCCGAGCGCGCGATCGGCAAACTGAAGACCCACCATCGGCTTGACCAAAGGACCACTTAAATGCTATGAACAGTCACCTCTCAAAGGTGTAAAACTACAAATGAAGTGAAAGCAGGACGCTCTTAACATCGTCGCCGTACGTATATTGATTTAGTTTTAAAAACCTCGCTGAATTTCACGTAAGCGGCAACGCTGTAGATTGCAGGTCATCTGCAATGGTGACCGGACAACCGGGAAAACTATAACCAACTTCAAGCTAGCGAGCTTTGTCAAAACATGCGTGACGGGGCGTGCACAGCTTTCTGTTTCTGACACACCTTCGCAAAACCTCTGACATAGGCAGTGTTTCAAAAGTGTTGTCACGCAGCACCCAAAGAATGAATTGACTGCCGAATACCGTTCCTAACTGTCACTTATACTTGCAGCGAAACCCACCCCCCTTCACCCAGACACACAAACAAAAGAAGACTCGAAGACAGGATGATAGCTATAGTCTTTGTGTCTGACCGCTCTGACTGCTCTTCATGACCCTCCCTCTCATCCCCTCCTCCCCACCCTACCCGTATAGTTGGTTAACTGGTCTAACTTTCGTATGCTCTCGGCCAATTATTTCAAGTTGTTCGTAAGACCCTTAGAAGCAACATCTGCGTGAATATCTGTTGCTAGCGTTCTTCCCGCCTTCATGTGAAAAGGGTCATACCAAGGTCACGTTGGTCCAACGTCGTAAAGCTTTTAACCGAAAGGAAGCTTACGGTGAACGATCGCACTTGTCATACCATGTATGCCCGAAATTCAAAGCAGGCTCACACTATAAGCCTCGCGACTAACCGGCTAGCTAACGGCTGACAATGAGACACATGCAACTCTTTGGGAAAAAAACAAAAAAGGGTTGCTTCATCTCCCATACGTATTCACCCACACCCAATGTAGCACCTAACTATTTTCTCTTCTTTCCTGGCACGAAAATCTCTTACAGGGGGAATGTCTTCTAGGACGTTGCCCTCTAGGACGACTATATAAAGCAATGCTTCAAATGTACAGCTATCTCCTTGAGCTTCGGAATTAAGAGTTTCGCAGTCATGTTCTACCACGGCTCACCCACAGGACGTGTTCTTAGATCTGTATTATATCCCTAAAAATACTGTGAACAGGAAGAACAGGACGGAACAAAGGAATCCTCTTCACTTAATCGATGTCTATTCGTTCATGGCACCATGCAGCACAAACTTTCTTACGGACTCTCCTCTCATATTGAGCTTGACTGATGTCCGTTTTGTATGGTATGGTGTACGTCTAAAAATTCCTTGCTTCTATATTTTCTGATTGTCTACCCGGCGATCATCTGCGAAGTGAGCATGGATGGTTCGACTTTTCGAATCGTTTCGGAAAAAAGAGGAAACGCATTCGGGAGGCTTCTGCGAGGGGATCTCGTTCTGCTTGGCAGTGGCCGGCAGTTGGCGGGAACCTTATCGGCGTTCTCTCGGGACATCTTGCTCGGTGCATGAAGTGAGCGCACTATGGCATTGAACTTTACCTCGTATGCGTACAATATCCTCGCCCCTCCCCCCTCAATTCACTGTCATTGACACGCATAAGGCGTCCAGTAACCGAGGCTTCCAACTTGGAAGCTGGCAACCTCCATCACTTACCCTCTCTTTCCGCTGTCACTCGCAGCATTTTCGCAATAGTATACCGAGAGGTGCCAGGATTAGGGTTTCCGTTGGGCGAATTCGAAGAGGAGCCAGAACTCGCGCTTAAAGTATAGCCAAAAGTGCCCATGCCGTTTAATTTTATCGCCATATTTGTAGCCAAACAAAACATAATAAATAGAATTGACTTTGTACTATTGAACAAAAGCCAACATTTTTAATTAGGAAAAACATAGAAATTTGAGCAAATTTCTATCTCCCTTCGCTTATTCTTCGTCACAAGTAATACCAATGTCCCACAGACACTTTTAATCGCAATCAGGGCAATCCAGATTGGTCCCATTGATCGCCATCAACTTTATGGGCGTTGCTAAACGGTTCAAGCTAATCAGGACTGAGCTTCGGCCAAATGAAGTCCACGAGAGGGTGTTAGCGTGCCCAAAGTCCTGTAGAATACGTGTAACACGACTTACAAGTTGTATATGAAACAGATTTTTTTTACGTTGTATTTGGCTTGTTTACAAACACATTGTGAAAAGTTTGACACTTGTTGCACCTCTGCTCGGGACGTCAGGCATCGCCAATACCTGGCAACGTAGGTACTCCTGCTTTCTGTCGTCCACTTTTTGCACCAGGCGCCGCGAATTTTGGTTGCGATAGAGAATTAAGTACCACTTAAAAGAGCACAATTGCTGCTCTTTTAATGACATGTGATCACTGTTGAGCTAAAACAGTGGGGGCGTACGTTCCGCACGTACTCCAACACTTGAAAATATACCGAATATTTACGTGTCACTGACAAAAATAAGCGCACTTTATTTCTATAGAGGCCTTTATCAGCAACGTTATTCGTGAAAGAAACGCATGATCATCAAAAACTTTGTGAGCCTCAACAAAAGTAACTTCAGAAATCCATCATAAGACAGTGTTTTTCTTCACTTACCTCTACTGCTATGTGAGACTCTTAATCTTCCCTTTTATTTTTTATGGCACCCACTCGTCGCCGTTCAGTGGCAGCGAAGCGGCAATCTCGTCGTATACACGCTGCAGAGTTTCGCTTTGGCGCATCAAGTCTCCTAAGAGCTTCTGTCAGTGGTCAAGTAATGCACAGGTCGTTTCATTCTACCATGAAGAGCGTGTACGCTGCGACGTACTCGAAAAGCTGGCGAGACTAATAATCAGTTTACTGATTGATATGTGGGGCTTAACGTCCCAAAACCACCATATGATTATGAGAGACGCCGTAATGGAGGGCTCCGGAAATTTCGACCACCCGGGGTTCTTTAACATGCACCCAAATATGAGCACACGGGCCTACAACATTTCCGCCTCCATCGGAAATGCAGCCGCCGCAGCACGGGATTCGAACCCGCGACCTGCGGGTCAGCAGCCGAGTACCTTAGCCACTAGACCACCGCGGCGGGGCAATAATCAGTTTACTTCGAGGTGCTGCAATTATTCTGACGGTGCGACACTTGAACTGAGCACTGAAGACAAAGATAGTTTTCTTAATGTGTGTTTCTCCCATAACTACATGTGGTCCATACGAATTCGAAAATATATGAAATTTCAGACATTATTTTTTAAACGATTTAAAATCTGTTTTTTATATATAAAGCTGGCTTTTTCAAATAGGTTACTACTTAACCATGCTTGTTTTTTTTTTAGTTTATTGTGCTTTCAACCAGCTCGGCCAGCTAGCGGAGGCTTCAGCGAAATCGCCATCTGTGAACCAGAGCACGATGCGTGTATCACGATAGTCTTGATCCCGATCTGGCCTGACTGCGATTGAAAGTGCCCGTGTGGCACCGGTAGAAGTGCTTTATATAAATATCTTTACAGAGAGTGAGAAAGAATAGATATGGCTAAGAGCAAGCTCGCACTAACTCGCTTGTTGCTCGTCCGCGTAATCTATGCTGTTCATTGTACATCGCGTACGTAGTGCAGCGTAAAAGAGACGCCTTCCTCCGAACAACAGAGAACTGTGAACAGAGTCCGGACTCCAAGTAGTGCGTATGCAGGCGCTGTTAAGGCTGTGTCTGCTGTTGCGTGCGTGTTCAGTGCTTCGGGAAAACAGGTGCCTCCGGTGAGAAGTGCATGCTGGCCAGCACGCGCGGTAAGTTTAGCGACGCATCGACCCGAGTTGCAAGGACATACACAGGAGATTGCATCTACGTTCAGACCATGCTTGTCCACCTGTTGCTTACTACGACGGCCAGCGGTGCAAGTCCTCTAATTCCAAAAAGTTGTGCGAAATAAAAGCTGAAATTCATCGAAAGTGCACTCATCTGCGTGTCCATTACCCTTCAGTGTTCTGAGGACTCGGGAAAATTAGCGATGGGCACAAGATTGTGATCCTGCTGGATGCGCGGTCGTTTGCCAGTTCGCGATTACGTATGCATGTCTTCTACGCCTGTTTTTTTTTTCAGCAGCATAGGTAGAGATAAGCTGTGTGGATGGACGAGGACATCACTATAAGCAGATGAGGTGTATATCTATGGTGTTCGACACGTGATGCATATCAACCACCTGTACGAATGAGTCATTGAACGGGCCGTCTGCCACTATATACCATGGCATTTGCACGCATAATATTTGAATAAACAGCACTTTTTAAGTCAGTGGGCTGATGGACCGACATGCGGACTACGATAGGGGACACAAAACGGCGCGCGAAAGGATCACATTGCTTCGTAAACACGATTCAGTCAACTGCGTTGCAAGGTAGGCATGTGACTTTTTTCTTTATCCTGCACGTGAGGTGCAAAGTCCGTTCAGGGTTGATGCACGTCTGCATGCCTTCACAGAGGAAAAACGGCATGCCACTGCGCACGCAAACACGAACAAACAGGAGCGGGACGTTTACACCCGAGTGCGTGCGTGCCGGTCCTTCTGTTTACGCCTCTCTTCAACCATTGTCTGTCCGACAGGCGATGTGCGCACAGTAGACGAGTCGACGGGACGCCGGGCTTTTGAAACACCACTGAGCTCCTTATATGCATCCAACCTGCGACTGCATCCACAAGCTTGCGTGGTTAGTTAATTGCTCAGTCTCAAAAAAGAAAAGAAAAGAAAAGAAAGAAAGAAAGAAAGATAAGAAAGACAAGAAAGAAAGAGAGAAAGAAAGAAAGAAAGAAAGAAAAGGAAGGAAAGAAAGAAAGAAAGAAAGAAAGAAATTAAAGAAAGAAGAAAGAAAAGAAGAAAGAAAGAAAGAAAGAAAGAAAGAAAGAAGAAAGAAAGAAGAAAGAAAGAAAGGAAGAGCAATTGCATTAATTGCATTGCATCTGATCACAATACTTTACGAATCATGAGACGTATCACAGAACGACGGTTGGTTGACGAATGCTGTAAAAAGAAAGCTTTGCATGGACTATGCTATTTGCTTAAAGCTCTCAGGAAAGCTGCGTTTAACGGAATATTGCACACATACTATATATGTAGCCTTCTTTCCCAATAGTAGTGTAGCTTGGCATTAGGCGTGGGTCTTTACGAACATCATTTGTCGGCCTCAAGAAACGAATTAAGCGATCTTTACTCGTATCCACTGCGGCATGGGAAACATGGCTTCAGCGTATATAAGATTTCTTTAACGGTGGTGCTCCTCACTAACTCGTATCCCGAACGCTTCTCAATCTAGGCCTCTAGAAACCTCCTGTAAGCACAAAGTGAATAACATTAGGGATATCGTGTCTCCCAACCTTACACCTTCGTTTATTGGGATTCTGTCGCGTCCTTTACGGAAGACTACAGCGGCTTCGCCACCGTTGTAGATTTCTCCAGGTATCTTTATATATGGTTCGTCGACGCCCTGATTCCGCAGTGCCTGCATGACTGCTGGCATCTGGGTCTAATCAAATGCCTTCCTGTAATCTACGAGGGCTCTATAAAGGGGTTGGTCATGTTCCGCGCATTTCTCTGTCACCTTCATCGCAAATATCAAACACATCACCTGAAGAACTACAGCATTGCTCACACGAAAACGGGAGCCAGCGCAAAGGAGAAGCGGTCCATCTAGAAAAAGACTGTTCCAGCGCGTATAACTATAGTTTGTCGCTATAGCCACCGCGCCTTTCGGTCGTTTCGCTTTACGGGTCACCAACCGGATTTTCAGACAACCTTCGAAAATCGACACACGGCTGCAGATTGCATGAAGCCACCACTTACATAGGGCATGCGCTAAATTAGCAAACGTTCACACTTTTAAGCCAGTTTGAGCAATCATATTTGCTCTGTAATTATGTGAAAATGGGTATGACGTCTCCACTGTGCAACTTCTTTTTACGGGTACAGCCTATTTTCCTCGAATATTTATAGACGGCTTGTTACTAAACATCGGTTCGAAATTAAAATTTATATGCTAGTTTGCTGTACTTTTTTTAACGCAGATCATCTGACAGTCACGAAGACACGCGCGAGGCCGTTTACTGTGTGTGTTATTGGCTACGTGGGAAGGAAGATAGCAAGAAAAAACTGGCTAGTGGCACGTATAAACGTGGTTCCCCAATTGAGAAACCAAATCATGCGTACAGAAATATAAGAGAAAGACAGTCGGGGGCAAACAAATGTGAGAGAATGTCGGGGGCAGACGGAAAGGGAGTTGAAGGGGCGGAGAAAGGGAGATTAAGAATCGGTACGGATCAACACGAGGCTGCGGCCATTTGGCAGCACGCTTCTTCCGTGAGCTTGTTTTGTTTCCTTGTTGAGATATGTTCGAGCTGGATGCCAAAGGGCGTACCTTGGTGTCGCGACGCGCATCCTTACAGCAGCAGCATCTGCGAGACATCGTTTGCAAAAGGAAGAGAGAAATATTACCTCGGATGACGATGTCGCAATCCTGGCCCATAAGGTCGCCGCCTCGGAATCAATAAAAGGAACGCGGACGGCGAGCGTCGTTTGGCAGCAGAGCCAATTTTCGTCGCGATAGATTATCCTGCTCGTCTCGTTTTCGGTGTGATGTCGAGGTGCTATCGTTGTTTTTTTTTTCCTTTCGTAAGCGTGTGACAAACCCTGGCAGCGTGCAATATTCGAGTGCTGAGTGGTACAGGTATACAAGCTATACGCGTATATAACGAATGAGCGTTGAACTGTTGTTTTTGTCGTATCTATTATCTGCCGCGTTTAGCGCCAACAAACAAATAATAAAGACAGGCTGGCCCTCGGAAGGTGCAAGAATACGCATTGAAATGCACAATGTGACGTGAATGCCACGAGATATTTATGAATTATTAACTTATTTGGGGTGTTCTCGATGAACCCATCAATTGCAGACGATTGACACGATATATATGCGCCGTACGTGTCGTGGGTAAAGAGCGCTGCTTCGCCACTTTCTGTACGAAAATTCCCCGCTGCCCGAGGTGATGATCGTTTATTTTTTTTTCGCACGCTTGTGGAGTGAAATCCGCCATTCTACAGACGGCTCTAGGTTAACCTTGACCATCACGACACGTTGACGTGTAAGAAGGCGTATAGAGTTTTCTTCCCTTTTTTTTATTTTACCGGCCACCAAAGGCAGCGCAGAGCATTGGTGTGTGTGTGGGGGGGGGGGGGGGGACCTTCCCATATCGTGGGACCCTGCTCAAGCCTATGCCTGCATGGTATCACACTGGTGTATACACAACACTAAATCAGTAAGAATTTTAAACGAATAGGGAACGGATAGCCCTTATAAGGATCGATTATGGCTTGCAGGTAGCGCATAGGTAGCGCATATGCGTCATAAGCGAAAGCACGAAACATCAACCGGTACGGCAACTTGAAGTCAGTAAGCTTTCCGGCGCAAAGCGCACAAAAAAAAAAAACCACTAGACTGGTGCCGCCAAAGAAGCAAATAAAAAGAAAGAAAGAAAACAAATGGAAAGAGAGGCCCTTTTACTGCCGCTGTTCGCTACTCTGTTAATCGGCAGAGGAGCTTTGGTACGCAGCACAGTGATGTCACGTTTCAATTTTCGTTCATGGCATTTGTTGTTACTCAATCCACTCTTCTTTAAATGTTGTAGAAGACACGACATACAGCTTTTTACAATTTAACCAAATTTTGCTATGGACCTGTCGGTGAATGGCTATCAATAAACGCGGCGAATTACGTTGGCAAGCGGAGACGCCATCACCATCTCTGATTCCTGGTACAGGCGGTCCCATCATTTCGGCCTTCGATAACGCGCATCGCGGAATGTGTGATCACGGAGGTGCGAGTTCCGCGCGCGCTATAGGGAAACGCAAACGCTCCGCGCTGCTTTGGGTCAAGCGTTTCGGCACGCCACTCGATGTCACGGCTGACTTGCGCGTAGATCACGAATAACCGAAGAAGCGCGCTTTCGAAAGAATTCTTAGTCGGCGACAAACAAAGCTGCGCCGCCACTCGCTCCTTATTTCCATTTCGTCCGCGCGCCAGGCGGTACATCGGCGCTCGCGCAACACTCTCCGCGGTGTCACGCGACAGCGGGTTTGTCAACAGTCCTTGGCGTAGAAAAAAAAAAAACATCTGTCGAGAAAGGCACGCGCGTTTGCCGTCGGAATCGGCGCACGTGGTCGTCCAGCAGCGTCGCCATCTCTCCCTCCACTTTTCTTTTTCTCCCTCGTTTCCGATATCCTCGCGCAAAATGTCCTTCCAGTCGTTAGACCGGGAATAGGTCATGCACCCTTGTTGCGTGTGCTTATTTTTTCCCCCGTCTAAGTTACTGATAAGTGTGGTGACCAGGTAACCCTGAAAAAGCGACGAGCCGATTGGCTTGTGCCGTGGTATGGTCTTCTATTTTATACTGCGAGATACTACTCTCGTGTAACTTTGTGGCTTCCCGACACTGCGGGTGTCAGTAAAAGTGAAATTCGAGGGTATCTCTGGGCAGCCTCAAATGCGCAACTTTTGCTGGGGCCGCCACACGAATGTCCACGTATCTAGGCAGTAAGGATCAGCGGCGACCAGGCGAAACCTCGTCTTGGCCATCTATACACATATTTCTAGGTAATTTTACAGGTATTGTCGCCAATGGGCCTATACACCACGGAAGACTATTAGGAAAACCATTCGAGGAGCTTTTCGGGCTATAGCTTCTCACGGGTCATTTGGAGATGCTATTTAATGGAGTATAGAACGTTGCTGTGGCGTACCTACTTAACTGATCAACCAGGATATATATATATATATATATATATATATATATATATATATATATATATATATATATATATATATATATATATATATATATATATATATATATATATATATATATATATATATATATATATATATATATATATATATATATATATATAAGGGAAAGGAGTGTGTACCTAAGGGCTCGTTCTTCCGTGTTTTGACACAATATTATGAAATCTAACAGACAATAATGCCAAGGAATGTATAGGGAAAGTTATTAGAACAAATGGAATGTAAATAAGAAGAAAGAAAAGAGGGTGAAGGAATAACCAGCAACAACTGATGATATATATACATATATCATCAGTTTGACAACGCCCACTGCAGGGCAAAGGCCTCTCCCATGATCCGTCAATCAACCCGGTCTTGTGCTCTCTGTTGCCACGTTCTACCCGCAAACTTTTTAATCTCATCGGCCCACCTAACTCTCTAACTCTCCTTCGTGCGTTTGTCTTCTCTGGGAATCCAGTTAGTTACCCTTAATGACCACCGGTTATCCTGTCTACGTTCTACGTGTCCGGTCCATGTCCATTTCATTTTCTTGATTTCAACTATGATATCCTTAACCCCGGTTTGTTCCTTGATCTACTCTGCTCTCTTCTTGTCTCTTAAGGTTACACCAATCATTTTTCTTTCCATCGCTCACTACATCATACTCAATTTAAGCTGAACCCTCTTTGTAAGCCTCCAGGTTTCTGCTCCGTACTGGCAAGACGCAACTGTTATATACCTTCCTCTTGAGGGATAGTGGCAGTCTACCTGTCATGATTTGAGAGTGCTTGCCAAATGTGATCCACCCCATTCTTATTCTTCTAGTTACTTCAATCCCGTGGCTCAGCTCCGCAGTTAATACCTGTCCTAAGTATACATATTCCTTAACAACTTCCAGCGCCTCTCCACATATCACAAAGTGCTGTTTTCTGTCGAGATTTTTGCCCATTACTTTAGTCTTGTTCATATTAATTTTCAGACCTACTTTTTTGCTTTCCGAGCCCAGTTCAGTAATCATGAACCGTGATTCGTCCCCTGAGTTAATCATCAAGGCAATGTTATCAGCGAATCGCAGGCTGCTGAGGTACTCTCCATTAACTATTATCCCTAACACTTTCTAGTCTAGGGTCCTGAATACCTCCTGTAAACACGCGGTGAATGGCATTGGAGAGATCGTGTCTCCCTGCCTTACACCTTTCATTATTGGGATTCTTTCACTTTCTTTATAGAGAACTATGGTGGCTGTGGATCCTCTGTAGATTTCTTCCAGAAAGTTTATGTAGGGTTCTTCAACGCCTTGATTCTGTAGTACCTGCATTACTGCTGATGTCTCGACTGAGTCAAACACCTTCTTATAATCTATAAAATCTATGCATTGAGGTTGGTTGTATTCAGCGCATTTGTCTATTACCTGAATGATAGTATGAATATTGTCTATTGTGGAGTAGCCGGTACGAACTCCTGCTTGGTCCTTTGGCTGATTGAACTCTAATATCGTCTTAATTCTATTACCTATTATTTTTGTAAATATAGATACCATTCGTAGACACCACGAATTTCAATCATACTTAAATTGACAGGTCGAGCTATGGCACCCTTACCCCAATTTCCGCGTCCAATATGCGACGCTCATCTTGCTATCACGCCTCTTTTTCTGACTACGCTTCGGCGGTTAACATATACAGGGACTAGAATAGTTTGTTTATTAAATTTATCATGGATGTTTATCGTCGGGATGGAGATGTACCAAGCGTCAACGAGAATAAATCCACGTTGAACGGGGCTATAGCTGCAAACACTGACACATATATTCGGCAAACCCTCCGTTATCAATCTACAGTAAACATTTAATTGCACCTGTAAAGGCGCGTTTTACTTTCACGTTATTTGCCAATTTCTATGACGGTAGGATCAGCCATGTTTTTTTCAACGAATGATTGCTGTTATATTTTTTTTTCATTATAAGTATATTTTCTTGCATATATTCAGGCGTGTGTGTTTTATTATTTCCTTTATTTGATAATAGTCTGAACACTGTCTCTGGAGCGTGCAAATAATAATAGTATTACTATTGTTATATTACTGTTATCAACTTATCAACTTCTCAACCCTTTTCATTAAAATGTATAATTTGTGGTGTTAGGGGTGAGTACATTGTATAAAGCGATTCCTCATAAGCTATATTGCTTTTATTCCACGACACATTTCGACGAATCTGTTATTTAAATTCGAGTATGTCTTCTACAGTGACTTTTGTTCCGTATCAACGGCACAAAAGGCCTTCATAGGGTCCTGTGATATTTGCGTTCTGCAAGCGTGTGTGTTCACCTAGTGGTTGACACATGGCGTCTGAGCGTAGATTCGTAAATTCTAAACGGAGCAGCGCCCATAAAATTTATTTAGTTGCTCGGATTTACTTTGTAGTGGTTCGTGTTATGCTGAGGATTGGACAGGTTTTGTTTTTGATTCAGCATATAGGTTTTCAGGCATTTGAAAAAAGAAAACAAGAACAGGCCTGTGGCAGCGCGCTAAGACTTTAGAACAATCGACTACTGTAGGTGAACAGTTATTCTTACAACAAAGAACGTGTTTTTACCTGAGATCATTCGCTGGTGACACTGTCGCCGTGACTCGGAGTAACAGCGCACGATCTTCGCCCAGCGAAAAAGACGAGGGGCTACTCAGGGGGTCTTCATTATGCGAATGCCTGACTGAACATGCAGCGCACAGATTGATTTCATCACCTGACTGCCATCGTAAGCTTAGCAAGTAGCCTTGTACGACAATTCAAGGCTAGTGGCTGCTAGATGCCATGAATATGCGCAGGCACGCAACTATATACGAATAAAAAAATAAAATACGAGGCCCGGGAAGCCACTCGTCAATCGCCGATGGGTTGCGTCTTCGCCTCGTCCTGGAGCCGCGGATGCGAAAGAAATCAGAAGAAGAAAAAAAAAAAACGCCAGGCAAGCGCGACGTTCCGCGCCTTTCACTTCCTGGTGACTGCGACGGCCCCGATATCCGCTGAATGCGCGACACCTCGCGTCAAACCGCAGTGGCGGCTCGCACGCACCGAAAGTCGCGTGACCCACTAATTTTACGCCCCACCGCGCGGGCGGCGAGAAAATGCCGCCCTCTCCCCAGTGTCACTTTCGCAGTCCGCGGTATGTGTGGTCGGCCCGTGCGGTCGCCAGCGTGCGACCCACCTTGCCGCGGGGTCCGTGATTTCGGTCCGCAAGGTGGCCATGTCATATGCAGGCTGCATATTCAGGGCGCGCCCGCCGCCGCCAGGCGGAATGGTGGGCCAAATGGGCTTCCGCGACTGAGCATTTAGCGCCCACCCGAGCGCAGCGTTGCGGAGAATGTGGCGGCCCTCCCGCCTCTGCCGCTAACACCTTGCGTCCTCGGCGTTTACACAAGAGCGGTAACTGGAATGTAACGGTGCGCGTGAGAAGAGACAATAATTATTTGATATGTGGAGTTTATCTCCCCGAAACCACCATATCATTATGAGAGATGCCGTAGTGGAAGGTTCCGGAAATTTCGACCAACTGGGGTTCTTTAACGTGCACCCAAATCTCAGCACACTGGCCTGCGGCATTTCCGCCTCCATCGGAAATGCAGCCGCCGCAGCCGGGATTTGATCCCGTGACCTGCGGGTCAGCAGCCGAGTACCTTAGCCACTAGACCACCGCGGCGGGGCGCACGTGAGACAAGGCAAGGTTAAGACAAAGAAGAAAAACCCGTAGTCCTTTTGTTAATAATTCATTGATTCTCGTTACTAATCGGCGTGTCGATGAGCTAGAATCGACACGCAACTACATCTTCCTCGTGGCGAGGTATGAGCGACGTATACTGTTGAACGTCACTTGTCACCCAAGTTCTTGCTGCCTAGAAGCTTTGTCGACAACACCAAAGAAGATGCTAAACGTCTAGTTACATTAAGGGGCATATCCTATAAAATCGCAAAGCTATCAAATAAGAGATAAGCGACCAAGTACGTAAGGTATACACGGTCTTGTTTTCTGAAGAAAACTTTGGGAGCCTCGGGAATACGCAAAAAGGCTGGAGCCATGTATATAGACGAAAGCAAGGACACTCGTACGAGCACATCTCCTGAAATCTCCACGGTCTGTCACCGAATCGATCGTATGCACAGTTCGTGTTCCCTCCTCAGGGTAAAAGCCCGGAGACCTGAAACCGTTCCCTCCTTCTATTTGACATCCGTGTACCGGCATGTCTGGCCGCGTAGTTCACTAATAATGATATGTGGAGTTTTGCGTCCTAAATGCGTGTTATCATCAGAGACGACGTATAGTGGAGGGCTCCGGAAATTTCGACCATGTGGTCTTTTTTAACGTGCACTGACATCGCATGGCCTCTACCATTTCGTCTCAATCGAAATTCGACCGCCAGGGCCGGGATCAAACCTGAGACTTTCGGGTAAGCAGGAGAGCACCCTATAGGACGACCGCGTAAGTACACATGTAGCTCGCGCGTCTGTTTCGCGGCTCGCCGTACAACGTCGTCGGCACAAATAAATGAACAAATATGATTGGTTACGTTTCGTGCCTGCGCACCACTGCCGTTGACGTCGGAATACCGCTCGGGGACATGTTGAAGCTATGGGGACGCCTCAGAAGGGCGGCTTGCAACTTGCCGCCTATACGCCGCCTATAGTGGCGTGCCGTAACGCCCGAGTGACAATTTGGTTCTTTGTATTTTCCATTGCTCTGTGTTTTCTATACTGGTGAGGGGAATCTCATACTGCACTGTGTTTCTCTTTTACTGATTTATTTTTTATTACTACTGTCACGCGGTGTCCTCCCGCTGTAGGTATACCCTTTGTGAATGCTTGAGCGTCTTGTTAACACGTGGCGTAACCTTTTTTATTTCTATTTTCTTGTGTCACTACTGCGTTATAATGCGCAAACTACCAGCATATATTTCTTCCACAGTATGTTAACAGATTCCTTGTCTGTGTGTGCTGCTTTAACTGTACTGTACTCATCGAGCTGCCTGACAGAACTTCATTCATACAGGCCCAATCATTTATGGCACGACCGTCTGATTTGCGTACAAGGCCACACTGGAATAAAATTAAATGAAGCGGCGGACACCCTAGCGGCAGCATCAGTTGAAGGACCTGTAAATATTCTGAGACCTTCCTCTGATAAAACTATTGCGCGATTCATAACCTTCAAAACATTGGATTTAAAACATTTGATGTCACAGATATGAAAACATAACGCAAATATTCCTGAAACCGCCTTTTCAAAAAATATATGCCTTGAGATTTCCACATCCGCACTGCTCTCCCTGGGGTCATCGGCTCTGGGCCGCGGCAACAGGGGTATACATAATGCTGCATTTAATTATATAAAATATATAAATAGGGTGGCGTAATAATATTATAAGTGTATCTATTTATTATCATTTATTCACCTATTATTCTTATCGGTACTTGTTTACTTCTATGATTTAACATTACTTTAATTAGCACTTTATTAACATAGAAAACTGTACATATATTTTTTCCTTCTGTATGAATTACCTTTTCCGCATATCCCCCGCCCCCTCCTTTCTCTTTCACAAATTTGACTGCCACACTTTTTGTGGCTGATACCCCGTGTTGGGTTGTGCCATTCTTGCCGGCAACAGTAACAAAACAACAACAATGCAAACGTGGTAGATGCTGCGCAGTCATGTTATTAATGAATTCAGGCATGTTGTTGCGCGTTTGAAACGCATCAGGTCCAATGTAACGTATATAAAGTTATAATGTACGAGCTGGCATTTGAAACTGTGACTCGCGATTTATCGGCACTGCGTGGGCTTACTTCGGCGGCGCACGGGTAAACTGCACACATTTCCCTGACTGCATCGGTCCCTATTAAATTCCTTAAACTCTCAATAAAAATAACTGCTCACCCATGATTGCGTGTTATTTATGCCTACATCTTTTCGCATAAACTTCCTCGCAGTTCATATACATGCTGGCTCGAAGTAATCTTCGTCCAGTGGACAGGCTTCCGTCTTGCAGTAGACATTTAAATGTATGAAAATGATGATACACTGTCCAACTTCGTGGCAGTGTATCTTGTTTTACTTGTCGCGAATTTCGCGATTTCTCACCGTAACTGTATATCAGACTCGTGTAGGCGTCATTTATTGTGCGAATCACGACATAACTATGGAATTTTTCAGCATGCTTTATCTGCTGAATAATGTTTTTTTTTTTAGTATTGTTATATATAACGCCGCGCCACAAACATGGCGGAGCCTGTCACATTTCTACCGAGGCCTCCTACTCAGAATATGCAAAACTAGCTCACCATCTTCTTCAGAATAGTTCTCACGTCGTTCTAGCTGAGTTACGGCTGCACAGGAGTCATGTCAAATTTCTGAGAAAAACAAAAGTCACAGCTTTGCCGCAAAGGCAAACCAGTGACGCGGTGGATACAAATCGAGAGGTCACACGGAGAATCGCAAGTAGATGGAAACGTGCCCAGAGTTTCTCACGCACAAATAACGCACGAAACGTACTCACAGGTACAGATGAACACGAATAAGCGTCTCAGTTGTTCCTTCGCCGTGTCTGAAAAGCACGCTCTTTTCGCAAACATAGACTGTACAACGATTACAGTGACCTTTGTGCGCCCGGCAACTAAAACAGAATTGTTCCGGTGAAACCGAAAGGCCAGTCAAGACAGATGATCCTCCCCACCGCGAGATAAGGACGCGCGACTGAGTGTCCACTCCCTTCTCTCCGCGGGGCAAAAAAAAAAACGCGTAGGAAATGAGAGCTTGCGCTGCCGCGTCGTGACGATGTGCTGACGCGCGCTCATTGCGCCATCTTGTTGGTAATGCTGAAAACACGATACACTCCCCACTCCTCGAGATGCCCGTCCCCAGCGGTAAGTGGTAGATATAAATAACTTGCCATTTGAACGCTTAGGGACGCGCTTCTCCCTGTCTCAGTGATAAAAGCCGCGCGCTCACGTGTATATATATATATATATATATATATATATATACACCCCTGAACAGTGTATTCAAAATGTATACTTCGTACAGGCATAAGTGGAGCACTGTTGATGCTTTCGCCGCCAACGTGGTTTCGCCTTTAGATTCTCGTCCAGTTAACACGCCAACTAGGCGTGCAGTGACTCGCGCGAGCTCGATACAAATGAGCTGGCAAGTGCTGCAAATCGGGTTTGAGTGTAGGAGGTCCCCGAATGAATACAAGCCCAGCGGAGTATGAGAGCAGAACTGTAAGAGTACCGTTGTACGAATGACGAATTATACATCGTGGAAAAAAGGCGAAAAAAAGGAGGGGTGGAAGGGAGGGACGAACGAAAGATAATGTCAGAGGACTCGCTAATTGAGCGCAGAGAGATTCGCATGCCGTGTTTAGAAACCGAGAGCACCCGTGGGCAGTGTAGCGTGACTGCGCTGCGTGTTTTGTGGGCCAGAGAATGAAGAAGAAGACATGAAGAAATGACCTCTCCGTGTATATAGTTGATATCAAGCCGCTCAAAGACGCGCCCGAAATCGAGGCTAATGCGCCTCATAGTCCGCCTCACTTTAAAGCTTTGGTAGCGCTGCGCAAGGGTGTACACGTACACATTTCGCAGCTGATGAGGAGCTTATGCAATGCAAGCACGCAAGTTAAACTCTTTTTTTTTTCTTTTTCTTACAGGGAAACACGCTGCCGGCCGCACGGTGTTCTTTCTTTCTCGGCTTACGCGTGGTGCGGTCGGTGCCTTTGATAATTGGCCTCAGTATAAAACAATAGGACTGCGTATTCGTCTTAATGATCGGTCCTCGCAGCTTACAGTTGCGTGCGTGCCGCTTAGTATGTATGATGCATTCACTCACGCCGTTTACTGAAATTGAAACCACACCTTAAGATGAGAGGTGGGATGACATATACCGTTGCGTGTACAATGAGATCATGGAGGGTCCACGCAGTCACCAAGGGCTAAATGGGGCACACTTGGCCCGAGTGACGTTAGTGGAGGAACACAGTATGTAGTTTAAACAATTACCCCAAACGATACAACAATGGCGTTATCGTTGTGTCTCCACGGAAAGTGTTTGTGACCGCATAGATAAGGATGGAACACAAGATAGTTCCTCGAATAAATTGCGTGCTACATACTTGCTTTCATATATATATATATATATATATATATATATATATATATATATATATATATATATATATATATATATATATATATATATATATATATATATACGTACCTCATCTTTTTTTTTTTAACACTCCATTTCCGATGGAGGCGGAAATGTTGTAGGCCCGTGTGCTCAGATTTGGGTGCACGTTAAAGAACCCCAGGTGGTCGAAATTTCCGGAGCCCTCCACTACGGCGTCTCTCATAATCATATGGTGGTTTTGGGACGTTAAACCCCACATATCAATCATCTTTTTTACACTCTTAAAAGCTATGGAGGAGATAAAAGTGAAAGTGATGACAAGAACATTATCTGCCTTGAACAGTGCGGCTACAAAGAAAGTTAAAACAGGAAGAACAAAAGAATCGTGGCTTTATCGCCGTTGATAGCGGGATTGCCTTTCGCGTCTACATGTCCGTACCCGAACTCCTAAAAACTTTGCGGTACATAACTTGTTAATAAGTGAAAAATCAAGTCTATGCCTATGTTGTAGATGTCGTTAGCAAGTGCGGCTGGCGAAAAGCCAAAGCCATGGCTCATTTTGTAAAGGTTTCCCTGTGCGCAGCAACGAATCAGTGGTTTTTGCTGTAGCAGCACTATAGACGCCAATCCAACTATACATCGTTCAAATGTTTCTCTCAGCCCCAGTAGTATACAGTGCTTACGCTGCTTCCCTGCTGACCCTATATATATATATGGTCGCGAGTTCCATCCCGGTCACGGCTATCGCTTTTCGGTCTAGGCGAAATGGTTGCACCGTGCGATGAAAGTGGACTTAAGAACACCAGATGTTCGAAGTACGGCAGGCTTCATGTCGCAGTTTCTGCACGTAAAACCCTCAATAATATTGTTTGTTTGAAACTGTTTTCCTCGTCTAATCCAACGTTGCGCAGAACGAGCACCTAGCGTGTATTTTCGAGCAAAGTGATAGCCAAATGGCCTCTCTTTCTGTCATACGAAAGTTCTCAAAATATTGCGCCTGCACGTGCGACTAGTCGTGCACCTCTATACATACATATATATATATATATATATATATATATATATATATATATATATATATATATATATATATATATATATATATATATATATATATATATATATATATATATATATATATATATATATATACATTCGCGCATCTCAAGCAGAGCGTTATTCAGAAAGGATATGCTGCTTTACGTTGCGTAGTCGCGTAAAAAAAGAGGTCTATTGAGTGTGATATTCCGGCTGTCGAACCTGTGACCTCGTCTCCACATTCGCCGCCTCGCATATAGAGTCCGTCGGTTGTCGCTGTCGTATTCATATAAGAACGTGCGCATAACGAATACGGCTCCAATATAATTCTGAATAACTGAGGCTACGACAGAGAAAGAAGGAGCGCGTCGGCATGCGGCCACTGAATGGTGCGACAAAAGCGACGGCCGTCACGCACGTCTGCGTTGTTGGCGGCGGTCGCCATGTCACGCTCCCTCCCCTGCGTTCCTCCCGGCTGTAGTCGGCGGCTCATTGGGCGTACGGTTGGCTTGACAACTTGGCCAGGGCCGGTTGCTATATCTGGACCACGGGACAGCTCTGCAGCGCAGCGCTAGAGAGAGAGAGAGAGAAAATAGTGTAAAAATAAGAAACGGAGGCGAGTACTTACATACAGTTTTGTTTCAAAAACGCCCGCGCGTGCGTATACTTAATTGCACGCTACACCGCGGGCTCATGTCCTCAAAAGCGCGTGGACAGCAGCACGTTCTTGCGTGGCTGCACAAGACGAGGCTGTCCAGGAGCAGTCATGATAGTGCTCCCCTTATACTGAGATAACGGGTTCTCCATTGAGAAGCTTCTATAGATGCCGTTGTGTATGAAAGCGGAGTCACGGCTCTTGTGGCCCAGCATTCACGCTCAACTAGCAGTAAAAATTCTATCATCTATCTATCTATCTATCTATCTATCTATCTATCTATCTATCTATCTATCTATCTATCTGTCTGTCAATCTATCTGTCTGTCTATCTATCTAATGGTGCCGTTGGTTTTTGACGCCTTCTTATGCCCAATGTCATTAGCAGCTTTGATGGTTCGGAGGAAATTGAGATGTGATAGTATCTCAAACACCAAGAGACCAACAAAGCTATTAGGGAGAAGTTATGAGCACGAGGAATGTCTATCTTAACGTGCATGACTTATTTACTTTAACTACTAGGAAGCAGGGAAGGGATTTTTTTTTTCTAGAATCATCTCAGCACCGAGCGTATTGGCGCGCGTGGAGCCCGCGGTCGCAGCTGTGCGCCATATGCACTGAATGACCCAATGAGCAACTTGCCCTCTGACACTGTCCCGCCTATTACGAAGATCACGACGTCGTAATGTTTACGCGGCGAGATACCGCTTCTCCATGAGCGCGCCCTGCACAGGGAGGTCGCGCGTGGAGTCAATACTCTTCTGCCATCGCGCGTGCGGTCAGTGTACTACTGCGCGCCTAAAGGCTTCTTTGTTCTTCGGGCAGCTGACCCCGTTCATTCTTTGGCCGCCACGGCTAAGCGAATACAATGCGGCGCGTTCCGCAGCTTCACGACGAGAAGAATTTATAGAGAAAACGAGTAAAAAAAAAACGATATATATAATCGCTTCCGGCCTGTGCCATCGTCCTCCTCTGTGCTTGCCAAATAATGAAAAAAAAAAGTTTTCACCGATGCAGCCATGACAGCCAGACCACGCGAGCACAGATCATTTACTTGTATCGAATGCTGCATTTACTTACCTGTCCTCTTGATCAGCTGTTGCGCCTTTTCATTCGCAGATAGGCGTGTACAAGATTCTTCGATAAAAAAAAGGGGGGGAAGGCGGCAAGGTTTCACCTGTCACCCCCTGGGACGCAATGCTGTGTTCCTCACAATCGCCTGCCCTTAGCCCCACAGAAACGTGCATTTGCGTACCCTGGGCACTAAACAATTAAGAAACAGGTGGCAAGTCCGACTGAATAAAAATATGGGGCCGCCCTTGCGCTCCCCCCCCCCGGCCCTGCACCCCTGCCACTCTGTGCGTATGCCTGCGACCCGTGAACATGAATGGAGCTCAGAAAAGAACTATGCGCACGTGACCCTCAGCTTCCCATAAGATGCACGTGTTGGAAACGGAGCTGACAAACGCAATCATCAATTCGAGACCATCACAAATAGCGAAGATGTGAATTGCACTGCCGAATGAGAAAGCTGGTTTGTTGGTCTGACCACTAGCACGAAAGAATGAAATTATTACATGCGTCTTAAAGTTGTCGGCGTGCAATAGCCCCGTAATTGTCTATTATCGATTGATCCCCCCTTACTTCGTCTCTAAGTACACAGGAGAATGCCATCAACCATCTCGCAAGCTGGAAGTAAATAAAACTGCGGAGCCGCACGATCCTGCCAAAAAAAATGAGATCATCGAGACATGGAGGAACGTAACGAAACAAATTCAATGATTATGAGTGAGGAGGAGGGTGCCACAACTATAGGCACGCGCTTGATCTTAGTCACGACACCGCGTCTGTACACCATATGTGCCTTCGATCGATCGTGAACGTGGTGTCCACCGATTATGCCGTTCATTATTTTCTCGGTGTTTTCTCGTTCGGCGCTCACCGTGCGCCAAATATACCGATCACGGCTGGCGTATGAAACACTCCGGGTGCGGGAAGTGAGCCTCGAGCGGCTGTCACGTAATGAAAGAAGGGGAGAACGAGCGGCGGCCGTAATTTATACTCGCTCGGTGGCGCGAGTTCGTGTGCGCGTGTTACGCCGGGCGTATACTGTGTGAAGAACACTGCAGAAAACAAGAAGGCATCTCACGAATCTCGACTTTGGGCGTGCGCGTGCACTTAAAAACGCTGGGAGTCCATAAACACACGCGGGCATGCGCTTGTTCGCGATTCACCGCATTGTGTGCGCTGCGGACGCAACTGCTGCGCACGCGTTCGACGTGCGAAACGCCGCGCTTCATTTTTCTTTCGGCAGAACAATGGACTTTATCTCAGCGTTAAAGGAAAACTCCCATATTTTCAAGCTACGAGCAACAACTCTCTCAGGGGCTATCCATATGCCGTATGTAAACCATACATTTCATATATATATATATATATATATATATATATATATATATATATATATATATATATATATAAATGGTTAGTTTGTAGATCGTTATGTTGCGATATGTATATGTTCTCACATATGTTGCAAGGTATCAGCCATAACTAATAATAATTATGATGATCAGTCACAGTTCGCGAAGTGGGAATCTGTACGCATGTTTCGCTATATATACCTACATATTATAGGCCTGTTCCTCCTCTGCATGCAATCACTTCTGCTACGGCGAATTGGCGCTATGCGGTAAACGAGTGGTTTCGATGCGAACCAAGTTTGTGAAGTTGAAAGAGAAAAAAAAAGCTGTTTTGCCGCCTCGAACATTACATGCGAGCAATGAGAGGGTCAAAGGGCGTAGAAAGCGCATTATGCTGGAAAGTCAGCTATATGTTCTTAAGTGTATATACCCATGACGGAACTTCTAAACCAGCTCAAATCCCCTGTGTGCAGTACTGTAGGGCAATGTAAATGACTCACTTCTTTGAGTGCATAACAGTCCTTTACTCATCAGCTATTGCGTTTTATATCACATGGATATCACTGATGTGATAGCATGAATAATTTGGGTTTTTTTTTTACGTGCCAAAACTTCGATGGGATTATGAAGCACGCTGTATAGTAGAGGGCTCCGGGAATTTCGACTATCTGGTGTTCGGTAACATGCACTGACGTCGCACAGTATAGAAGGGCCTCTACATTTCGCCTCCGTCAAAATGCGGTCCCCGTGGGCGGGACCTAATCCGCGACCGTGAGCAGCCGAGCACCGCTACACCACCGTGGCGAACCATGGCGGTCCCTGTTGCCTGCGCTTGTGCGAGGATGGTGTAGGTGCGATTCTATATGTTGCGTGCGCATGCGTGCGTGCGCTGCATGTAGTTTGCGTTTTTTATGTGTAATATAGATATGCCTTTTTATTATCTTTTCTTTTATCGGTGCAACAGACAACATGCAATATACTTTCTGTGCAGGCGCGTGGAATCGAACGTTTCTCACTTGTGATTCGTTGAGGCCGTTCTGCGCGCGTTGGCCAGTTAACTATACTGTCTAATTCAAACGTTTTCAAGTGAAAATACGAAGGCCTACGTATCTTCAGCAAGTCTCACAAAGAGTACCAGGTGTAGCCGCGACAAGCTGTTCGCATTTGTTTCAGTGTTACTGTTCGTCGATTCTGTTATTGTATTCCGACGCTGCCCTTTAGGAGCCAGGACGTCGCAAGAATTAGTTCAAAGCCGTTTGTACATGTATGGAGCTCAGAGCATTGACTCTTGTTCTCCAGTTATGAGCGGCGGTTTTCTGCGAACTAAAGGCTACGAGTGCGCATGGTGTTCCGTCATGACACCAGCCTCGGCCATCCTCGACGCGCAACAATCGGCGAAAATGAGCCCGCAGCATCACCGCACAGTAGCAGGCGAGACAAAGCGATTCTATTGACGCAGAAAAATTAGGGAAAGAGAGTGCACGTGTGCAGGCACGCACTCTAAAGGAGAGCCAGAGACGTAGCGACGCGAGCCGATTAGGCGCTGATTTTCTATCAAGTGGCGTGACTGCTGGAGGAAGGAGAAAAACGAATATGGGGGGGGGGGGGGTCGCTTGAAACGAGAGTAGCACCACGCCTGCGGCATTGTATTAACCACGCACTATGTGGGACCCCTGAGCAACTTCCTCCCACCCCCCGCTGCCCCAGGGGTGCCTGCAGTACCTCCCAACCCCCACTCGCAACTCTACACAAACATGTTTTGTCGCTTTCAGTTAAGTTCTTGTTGCGTCAGAGCGCCGTGTCAGAAGCCCGTGTACCTTCGATGGGGCGGAGATCACGCGGCAGCCATAGTTGCGGGAGGGGGACGCCAGGGCGAGCGAACAAGCCCCGGGTAGATGGCCATCGTTGCACTGGCGCCAACGCTGTGGAAGAAGCAACATTCGTGAGGCAGACACCAGGCAGCGAAACAGGCTCGAGTGATTCCGGTGATCGAGGGTCATTACGGTAAACTCGATTACTCTACTTTGGCGCTCGGAATTGCGATCGAGTGGGTGCTCCCGCAAGCATGGCGCCGGCAACCGTCTCTTAGCTCCTCGCCTGGAGGTCTCGCTAACATATCAAAATTGGCGCGGGGCGATTTCAAGGAGCTATACAAGCCATGAAATGACAGTTATGCTCAATGTTACGCAAATCTTGGCCGAAACTCCAGCTGACAGTCCTCATCGGAACTTTGACAACAAGCGAAGGCCGGGCCCGAGCAATGTGCAGGGGTAAAGCGTTGCTGAAATCATTTCAAAGTGAACTCAGGCTTTCATTAATTGCTGCCACATGACTCACTTTCGGGCCTGAAAAAGTAGGATGCCCTACTAATTCACCTCAATACGCTTTTACTCTAGAAGTTATGAATACCCTGCAATACTACAATGCAGGGGCGTAGCCAATTAAGAAGAAGGTTCGACCCCTCCTCCCTTCGCCAAAGTCTTTTTCAATTTTGCTTGTGTATATATGCACGCACACATGCAAACGCACGAGAGAGCATACAGAAAATTGATTGAACCTCCCCTCCCCCACCCCAACTCTTCCGAAAAAAAAATGCTGTCTACGCCCTGCTGAAGTGTTAATAAACTGCACGCTGATGATTTTTTGAAGTATATATGCATCGATTCTAACTCACCCGGCTTTCTACCTTAGTGTAATGCTAATAAACTCGAGCCGCGCCCAACTGAAAACAAAAATAAATCGCACCTTATGATCTGTGCTCTCGTAACCTAAGGATGGAATGAAAAGTATAAAGGGGAAAAGAGAGGTCACCATTCCGAATTACGAGTAATCACACCACCCTCTACCTCTAAGAATAACCGTCGGGTGTCCGGCGGCACTGGCAATCGATTGCATCGCAGGCGTCATGTAAACTCCGGCAGTTTTGCCCAGCCGAGTGTGATTGCTGATGCCGCCTAGACACAAATTCGTTTCGTGACACAATTTGTTATGGGGATCAGGAGCTTCTCTTGCAAATCATGTCAACAAAAATGACTGTCTATGATTTTTCCCATTTGTGCTCGCTTTGAATGTCCTGTTCAACTTGAACATGCATAATATAGAAACTCAAGTAAAGTCTCATTGCACTAGCCTATATATTTTGCATAATTACGTAAATGAATCTGATGAAACTATATATGAAATACGCCTGTTTCAAAAGCTTAATGAAGTTGGTGAAAGCTAGTGGTCTAACGTCGACAGTTTGGTTCGAAAATTGTTCTGAAGTATCGGCGCCAAGAGCTTGTGTCGGCGTGCTGATAACAAAGGCACTGATGGGTTCTCTATTAGCTAGTAGATACCGAAGCCTTTATAGGTATACAGCTCACCAATGAAGCTGTCACCGCCTTTTTGTAGCGGGAATGACTTCAGGTGAAGGTGCGTTTGCATATCTCGCATGCATGCCTATTCATGGCCAGCCAAAATTTAACCCATCGTCTGAATGCATTCCGCTGAAGTCGAATACACTCAGTCAGCCATTTCGGAAGGGAAGGAGTCAGCTGTGTATACAGCTGACTCCTTAAGGGAGTCAGCTGTATACACAGCTTAAGGGAGCTGACTCCCTCCCTTAAGCAAAAAGTATGATTTCGCATGTTGCTTTTCACCTGTGTATTTAGTCACACTTTCCAAACTTTAATACACATGTGTTTAATGAGTGATACTCAGGCAGAAAGCCAGGGCAACAAAAAAAGCTTATTTAATACAAATAAAACTAAAATTGAGCCTTGTTGGTCTAGATTCATATCCGAAAAAATAATACCAATAGCCACTGCGGGATCACTATCATGCATCTAAATTTAAGGAAACAGGCCACATGCATTTTCTGCCTTTATCTAAATGATTTCACTGCGGTCGGGAATCGAACCCATGCCCTTTGATTCATCAGCCGGTTACCGCAGCAACTAGGCCACCACGGCACGTATGCGGAGAAGGTTCCGCGCAGGGCAAGACAATAGTGAAGCACATACAATCAGCGTTACTCGCAACTCAATCCTTAATTGTTGCTCAAAGCGCGGGCACCAAATAGCAATGCCCAGAATCGTAAAGACATGTAATACCGCAAAACACGAAACGCATTTTTACTTTGGTGCTCACGTTTTGTGCAATAAGGATTAAGGGGCGCACAACTTCCCGTGTGTGATTCCCGGCTGCGGCGGCTGCATTTCCGATGGAGGCGGAAATGTTGGAGGCCCGTGTGCTCAGATTTGGTTGCACGTTAAAGAACCCCAGGTGCTCGAAATTTCCGGAGCCCTCCACTACGGCGTCTCTCATAATAAAATGGTGGTTTTGGGACGTTTAACACCACAAATCATCAATCAACTTCCCGTGTGTGCGTGCGTCTTCTCTTTATTCTCTTTTCTTACGCTGAAATGCTTTGAAGATAACAATTTGAATAACTTTGCACTTTGGAGATACAGTCAAAATGTAGCACGGTATCGAGCGAAATTTCATATTTCACAAGTATTTCGAATAACCTAAAACTGCTAAAAAAAGCCTATAGGCACAGAGTTTATAAATCATGAGGTGTGCATCGAAAACAGATATTGTTTGCATTAGTAATATGGAAGTGCATTGGTTAGGTAATCTAATTCATAGAAACGTTGTGCGTCGAACGGCTAACTTTGGCCGCTCCATGGGGGCCACTGTGAAGGCGTGTAGTTGGTTTAGTATCACCCCAGCGCTCAAAGCACGAAAACATTTCTGAAGTTGCCAGAACCTCCTCACCCTCACCCCCCACTCTTTTTTATAGAAAAGAAGGAAGGGGGTGGAGGGGGTTATGGCAACTACCTAAATACACGTTTCTTCCGTAACTATAGAATTACGGTCCTGTACATCTATACACTACTGTGTGACGTCAGTGCACGTGGTTGAAGCTAACCGGAGTGCGCCATACGGTGCCTTTCCTATATAGACTTTGTCTGGTTGGGACATTAAGGCCCATATACGAAACCAATATGAGGTCGTGGCTTTTCGCAAAAGACAAGCGGAAAAAAGAAAACAACCATCTTCGTTTAGCTCGAGCTTGGAGATTCTCAACGCACGAGGTGTATTCCATGCCCCGTTCGTTTGGAACTTTAGCACCTTCATTATCTGGCAATGCGCCCAGGTTTCCGTGAAGACTCGGTGATTTCGCCAGATCGCGCGCTTCGCAAACCCTTGACGCCGATAGTACACAGGTATAAGTACATACAGCAGCGCTACGATTCAGCGATGCGTGTTGTATTCCCCGATGGCCCACTGCGGGCAGTTCAATGAACCGATCCCCACTTTAGTGGGGTGAGCTTCTCCTACGCGGACGGCGTCGCCTGGCTAAAGGTCGAGTGCGTAATGAACCGTATCCTACTACTCGCTATAAATTGCGGTGAACGAAGGCGCAGAAACCTATGGCGGGGAACACTGGCATTAAACTTCTCAAAACCAAACCCCACTTCGCAAAAACCAACTGGCCCACTTTACTTCAACACTGGCATATCTGGTATACCACAAGCACTCCTCACATGTGGACGATCAACAATGTTGCGTGAGCTGCAGCTTACGCCTTCATTAGAAGCGATACCATAAAGAAAGAGTGAGAGAGAGAAAGAAGCCAGCGTATATATCTTCTCCTCGTGCATAACCTGCAACTTTCATTATCTATTAGCAATAAAATTGCGGCCTTGGACCACTCTTAATGGCAACCTGCATGAAGCGAGTCTCCAACTGCGGTGTTTGCGCAAGACTGCCAGTCGTTTCTCACGCGCACTAATTATCGACATAGCTTCATGAAATACTGCTTGCGCCTTTCTTCCTTTCTTACGCGCCCGGCAGCTATTAACGGCCCATGCAAAGCCTCTATGGCACAATTACGTGCCCAGACACATGGAGGTACCTGCGGCCTCTTAATAGCGCTTGCCCCGGCAACGGGGAATTTCACTACAGCAGCATGGTAAAACTGTGTCTCTAAATATGCCTGTATAGTGATGAAGCAGCCAGGAATGTGTCGTGCAAAATATTCTTTAAAATTTCGAGGTCCGCGTGACTGGCTTCTCGTTGAACGAAAGGAAAGGACGAATTAGATGGGGAAAGAAGAACAAACAAACACATGTCAGCTTGGTGAGAAGGAATAGCGTCAAGTGTACACACACACACACACACACACACACACACACACACACACACACACACACATATATATATATATATATATATATATATATATATATATATATATATATATATATATATATATATATATATATATATATATAGTCCGTGTTAGAACGCAAATGCACTTAGGCGCCAGGTAGTGGCCTGTTACGCGAGAGGGGACCAAGTGTGTATTCGGTATGGGAGGGGAGTAGTGATTTATTCTTTTTTTATTGATTTGAGGCTTGTAAGGACAAAGAGACTTTCGTCGTTGTTTTCAATTCCAATCCAAGCGAGATATATCTGCGTGTGAGTGTGCCATGCATGGGCGAGTATAGTATATATGTGCGACTTCTGTGTGACTACATGTATTCCACTTCACCGAGCCAGATTTCGAATGAGGGTGGACGCACATAGGCGTTTGACGGCAGAATGAGATAGTGATGCTTTCCAGAAAGCCCTCGCAAAGTTAAAGGGAGAGCGTTGATTTTTTTTTTATTGTAAGCTCACGTTTGAGCTATAGTCGGGACAGAGTTTTCACGCAACGCGCACGAGCGATTTTACCTTCCCTCTGAAGTGGTACTGCCGTGGCCTGCATTGAGCTTGCTAAGTATCTTGAAGAAGCCTGGTCTTGGAAGGATGCAATCTCTTAAATTTTGTGCGCGATTGTTAACTGTGAGCGCTTTAGAAACATTTTGAAAACAAAACAATGACGTTTCTTCGTACGGCCGTCGCTATGGTGTAAAGACATTTCTTTGTGGCCGCGCTTCGCAGCTGTTTAAAATATGCATACGTTTACGACTGTACCGAGCAAAAGAGCTTTGCATATAGAAAGCTAGCTTCTCTTTGGAATCAAAAACTGTCCCTTGCATTTAGCAATGTATAATACAAACGCGACGTGTATATAGTACTTACGATGACAGTTTCGTTACAAGTGTTTCAACTGTGAAACAGGTGCCACGGAGCACATGCACACACTTGTCGTTCAAGCTTATACATTTAGTATTGGTATACAGTTATTTCATGTGCAACACGGCATATAACGTGTCGCTGCGCCGCATATTCTTCTCAAGGTTCTGGTTGCCATTGTGGTGCGCATGGTCCGAATCACCGCGCTGGTCATTCTTGCCACCGACATCACTTTGAGAAGCGACCCCGCGGAAGACTGGGATGTGCATCTCACTCATGACCCCGTGAATGGGCGCCCGTCCAGGGTATACAATAGAGGAACGGACGGACGTCGCTGGGCATCCAAACCCTGCAGTATGAGGCGCTCTCATCCCACCCACGATTGAGCGCGCACCCAATGTAATTGTGAACTTGACCGCCATGTCTGCGCAGACTCGTGGAGCGTCTCTTAGCCACTTCGTCCGCTGTCGCCATGTGGCTCTATATATACCATCCTCACAAGGGGGCAGGGTCGTCAAAGGCGTCTGCCACTAACAGATCTCGCGCGCAAGGGCGTTAGTGAGCACCACTGTGGACATGTTCACCAGTGTCCCCTTTGTGACTCCAGTACAAAAAGGAGAGAAAAGACACTCAGAATGTTTCTTTTTTGTTTCTTTGGTCTGCGTCTGAGAATGCGTGTGTGGGCGTGTGTGTACATAAAGGAATGCGCCCTGTTCCAATACACATTGACAAGTGACCCACGATTGGTGGTTGTGGTCCTCGGTATATATCGCTGAGTGACATACCTTCAGTGCTACGAGAAATTTTGTTTTGCACAGATCGCTCGGAATGCAGTATATAGGCAGCAGGCTAGCAGCGCATGCTATATGTATAATGCACGTTGTATATACACTTCAAGTCTGAGCAACCCAACCGTCTCGTATTTCCCGCGCTCGTTTCCTTTAGTTTTCGCTTCCGGGGCGACTTCACGTGCTCTCGCCTCGTAATAGTATGCACGGTTACACTCTGGGAAGCGCGAGGCGTGCACTCGAAGGAAGGAAGACGCTGTACGCTTGCCCGGCATACGAGCGCCTTCACGGAACACGTGCACGCTCCTGCACGTTACGTGCATATGTATTACCTCAAATGCGGAAACACTTCGATCAACGTCTACACACCGGTGCGCTGCACAGAGGCCGACCGGTCTTGGATTCCAATGACACAATGGTGTGATGGATTTCTTTTTTTCTTTCTTTCTTTCTTACTATCTTTCTTTCTTTCTTTCTTTCTCCGTAGTGTGAAGTTGACGCGTTGGACTTTCAGTTCAACGGGAGACTCAGACTAAAATGGACTTTATCCTCAGTTGTACTCGTGGAGGCAGGAGGAACGAATGCACTCGGCACAATCGACAGGCTCGTCACTGATACAATGGACGCATGATGCAGCACAGAATGACATCGTCCCAAGCTGCATCATCCATTGTCTCACGAACCGACAGACGAGGCCTGTAAATTGCGGCGTGTATGTTTCTCCCTCGTGCGTCACTGCAGACGATACAGGTCAATCGCAAGTCCTAGCTTCGAGGGGAAATTGATGTATAGTCACACGAAGAAAAAAAAAGAAAATGTCAGTTCTGTGCGGAACGCGCAACAGAGTCACTGCGAGAATTGGAATAGTGGCCTTTCAAAGCCTTTTTTTTAACTCTTTCGGTAACTGCTATAACCACGCGTGCAAGATACTCACTATATGAAATAAATAATCTTAAATTTTGTGTGGTACGCAGGCATTCACTATGCCATCCTTCGTCATTATTCGGAGAATCGTGTTATCCACTACACACTTGCAAAAAATTTTGTTGATATTTTTTATGCTGTGGCTCACGACGATGAAAAATTGTGCCTAAAGCTTCGGTAATGGGTTGGAACTTTATATGACCCACTTGTTTCACAATTCGCATTGTGGACGTCTGGTCGTTTTTTGGTTGTTCTAAAACGTTTTATTACTTACAAGTTAACACGATTCCTTTGCCGACATCAAGCCTGCCTACGGTCACCTTGGAGCGGATATCCAAATGGCTTGGCTCAGTGATAGAACACTGGGCCGGCACGCAGGGAACCGGGTTTAAATTCTATCGTGTTGTTTGTGTTTTTGTATCGGTAAGCTTGTTTTTTCTCACTTCGCGCTATAGTGGTTACAAACACCGCCGGCGGACAACTACGGCGCACGCGACCGCTGTTGGGATCTCATTACAACGTTCGCTGTAAAATGGCGGGAGTTATAGTACGCATGACCTTTTCAAAAACGGCTCCCTGGGTGCCGCCATAGTCCTCTTTGGGCTGCGCAAATTTGCGTGACCCCTTAAAAATGCACTGACAAGGCTGCACCATTTTTCTTTTTTTTTTTCGCGCGTAGCCCATCATGGCGATTTTTTTTTTTTCTTCGTGTGAAAAGGTGTACACTAAGCCGAAAGCGTGAGCTGCTCGTACCACCGTCCCTAGATGTTTCGCTAGAGAACCTGATTACAACATCGTTCTGGGGCAACGCAGAATTGGCAAAAGAGCTGGCAAGTGGATTCCATCATTCAACCATTGTTCAAACGAAACTTTGAGTGAGGTTGATGCCGATAATGATGGCGCGAGCTTTGGTCATTCGGTTACCTGATTCGACACTTAAAAAGCAGGGTTGGCGCGCAACAGCACGCCGGTGCAGGTTAGGACGGCGGGCGGCGTCTGCCGTTGAGGCAAAATTGAGACAGGGTGAATGAAGAGGCCCGGCGAGTGACGCGCGTGAAAGTTGTACGAGTACGTACAGCTGCGCAGCTCTTGCCGTTCACGCGCTGTTCGCCGTCGATTCTCCGGGTTGACGTGCAAGAACGAGTACTCCGAAGGAAGGAAGGATACGAAGAGGGGGGGGGGGGGCACACGCGTGAACTGGAAAGCAAGCCATGCGTAGTCGCCCGCCACTGCAGCGACCACCACCGCACAGCAGCGGCGGGCGGCGTCCGCGAACCACGCGGAAGACGGTTCCTCGGACAAGCGGGTCAACGCACGCGGCTGCCGCCGATCCGCGGCAGCAGCGGCCGTGCGCGGAGAGCAGCGCCATTGTCTGGCGCCTCAGAGGCGTCGGCGGCCCCGCCAAGAAAACGGGGGGGAATGGCGTCGGCCAGCCTGCGCTTGCTGCGCACCCAGCGGTAGTGTGTCGCTGACGCCGAACGAGCGAACCACGGCGCGCATGCATCAGCATGCTTCCACAGCCGACAATGTCACGCGCTTCCGGTCCTCGTTGCCAACCCCGAGTGACCCGGGCGTGCCCGAGCGACTCCGCTCTGGAAAGAACTGTTGATAATGAGATGAATGGGACAAGAACTGGCCCTGGCAACGGGATGGAGCACGTTTTCCAGCTGCGTACTTCCGGGGCCTGGGAAGCTTGCGGAGGCCTCGGACGAGGTCTCAATGCGGCCCTCTAGGAGGGCGTCTCCAACTCGGAGAAGCGACATTCATTCGGAAGCTAACGATAACCCGAAGCTGTGTAGACTGTTGCAAAAGCCAGCTCTTTGTGCCCGTGCGTCCTTTTTGTGGTCTTTGGGTTGTCTCCCTGTCAAATTTCCTCTTGTGAAGCCCAGCAGACGCCCTATACACCCCCTCTTTTTTTTTTTTTTTGCAACCTAAGTCACGATCGCAATTTACGATGTCAGTCTGTGCTCCGAAATGGACAAAAGGGAGCATTAACATTATCAATAGTATTCCCTCCACAAAGCACTTGCCACTGTTCCCCTCGGTGATAAAAAAAAATCTGGTAAAATATCTCCGAACTCTTTGCCGCTGCGCCAAATGCTCTACTTCTGTGAATATCGAGAAACGACCTAGTTCGAATTTATTGCTGTCGCCCTCTTTTACGATGCTGTTGTCGTCAGTTGAAACTCTCAGATATGTAGACGCACGATTTTTAAAAAAGATTTCTTCCTCCAGAATACAACTCCAGCGCTGTAGACTGCACTTCAACTATATACATATCGGCTTGTTGCCGGAGTGAAATCAATTTTCGAGTTAATACGCAGAGATGTATACCCAGCCAACCCGGGCGTCTGGCTTCAGTTATAAATTAAATTGTCTTCTTTCTTAAGCGAAACAAGCAGCGTAAACCTAGACCGAAGTACGCGTTGTAGTGGTAACCTGTGTGCGCATCTTTCTCGTTGGATGCCTCGCACGATGGTCCGTCTCTTGGCTTCATACTTCGCAAAACCAAACGCGCAAGCAGATGCATACCACCTTATATGGACATGTCAAGGGTTAAAGCCAGAACGCTCCCGTCACCTCCTTCAAGCCGGCCTTCGCTACAGTGACACAACCAGTTACAACCACTGGATACACGACAACACATTCCACAAGACGCTACTTCACTTCATACACAACAACACCCTAACGGCGCTCATTTTATAGACATACACTGAAAAAAAAATATTATGCCTTAAAGGCAAGCCTCCGTCGAAATAAAAGAAAACGAGCTATCATTTAGCTATCAAGGACAGCTATCCATAGTTATTTAATATGACGCGCTATGCATATATTACACCAACCGAAACAAAAGGCGAGTCAGGCATACAGGTAAGGGAAGCGCGTGAACCGTACTACATTGGCTTTCCCTTAACCCCGCGTTTATACTGTCTCTTGTAAACAGCCATGTTATCCGTCAAAAGTTTAGCAATGTATAGTTGCCATATAGATGTGCTGCTATCAGAGATGCTCCGTCATAAAGCTCTTCACAATCCATCCGAGGCGTACTGCGTTTAACGACCGCAAAACGCAGTTGATACAACTAATGAAACGAGTGTTAGGGCACTATATGTTCCACAACTGAATAACAATTGTAATAGTACGTGCATCGTATAAACTGTGCGCTGACACTCGAGTCATATTGGTCAGCATGAAGACGACGCTTGACTGGACACACACGCGACCGTCGTGGGCGCAAGTGCATCACCCACTCCTGTCTCCTAGCTGCCGATGTCGCGCATGAGGCGTTCAGCGCCTCTGTGTCAACTGCTCAACGCTGTATTTCAGAATTTGCATTTTGGCCTGTAGCACTCTGCTCGTCCTCCGGTTTCTATTTTACGAACGTCGACACCGGCCGTTGCAGTTTCCCGTTCGCACAAGTCATTTCTTGCATCAAGAACTGCGCTAATAAATCATGGTTTTCCTCCGAATTTCCGCTCCATAGCTTTATTTATAAAATGGCGAAGTACGTTTCACATAGGAAGCTTGACGTCTCAAAAGCGAATCGCTGTGAGACCTTCAACCCCATGAACCAACCATCAAACCAAGTTTCGGCATGGAATCCGGAACGGGAAAGTTTCTGTCGCTTCTTTGCCCAGCTGATGACGATCATATTTTGGTCAGATAGCGAGAAAAAAAAATAAGCTTTTGAAGATTCAGTCATCTCTTTCAACTCAGTTGTCTTTGAACATTTAGTAGGTTGTATCCACTTCCACTAGAGAATCGGGCACGATGTCGGTCCAGTTTTTATTGCAGGTGATATGCCGCCCTTTCGGGCGCCAAAAGTACGGCGATGCGAATGAGCGCGTTTCAAGAAACAATAGACACGAGGAGTCGGGTGTGGAACGAGTTGCGCACAAGGAGGGGGCGGTGTAAATCCCACGCCGCCCTCACTATGCATGTGGCCGGGAATTTCTAATTGGCGCTGCGGCCGCGTGTTTGTAGAGCGCGGACAATGGGCCGGCAAACAGGGACACGCCGGCCGGCCGGCAGTCTGTGCGTGCGCGGGCCGATGAAAGAGGTCAGTCAGGGCTGGTGCAGCAGTGAATGAAAGGGCCCGCCTTTTCTCTCTCTCGCTCTTTTATTAGGGCAGCCGGTCGGCCCAGAGAGCGCCTCAAAGGCCGGTACTGTCAGCAGTGTGCACTGGCGAGTGCATCTATCCATTCCCGTATACAGGAGAAGACACGCGCACTGTGGCATGGCTTACATGTGTTGTACGGCGAACAACGGTCTCCACTGGAGCATATACGTGTGACGCTGGTTGCGTGCGTGTACTTGCGCCGACAAGGTCAGGGACGATATATATGAGCAAGCGCTGCACATAACGGCTTAACTGTCTCTTCAAAGACGAGCACGAACAATGCATATACATGGCCGCCAGGCAGTGTGGGTGCCTCCCTTTTTCTACTGGAGCCTCATGCAAGACCGCGTAGTGACGGGACGTCGTCGAATTCAGCTGTACGCAGTTGTATGCTTTGACCTCGATTACGGCGTATTTGTACTTGGGTGCCCCTTACGCATCTTGCGAAGCGCATCCAGTCTAAAATCTCGCGCTGTTTAAGACCTGTTTGAACACAAAGCCCATGTACACAGTTAAGTGCTCCGAGCAGCGTATATGCTTCTAAGCACGTGAGTTTTTTCACCCGTGACGCCTAGAATACCTTAGAGGCGTGCATTTAGACAAACGCTAAGAAGGATGGAATGCTGGGCGAGTTGGTATGTATAATGTGCCCTGGCTAACTCTAACCAGAGCTTAAAGATTTGCCGGCGAACTCTCTAACATAATTCTCAGCCAGTTATAGTGCTGGACATATCGGTATCGATATACAGTATGTCCAGACGGACAACTACATATAGTCGCCCGTCCGGCCAACGACAAGGTGTCCTTACGAAAAAGCACGTTTGTAAACTTAGCCAGTGATTCGTCTTATGAGACAAGTAAGGGTCCCAATTCAGGTAATTATTTCGCTAGGCCTTTTTTTGTTGGCCTATAACTTCCCGCAATAATATGGGCAACATCTAATTGGCTAATTGACTTTTCAGCGAACTCTCCCAGCGTAAAAGATTTTTGTGAATATGGAGCGAGAGAGTTATATTTTTCTTAATAATGCGGAGGGAAGAGAGAGAGCATCACGCCCGTAGCTGATTGCCGTCCACAGTCGTCTCCTCGCTCTTTCGGCACGGCATATCACGCTAAGTAACGCGTGACGCATGTCACGATGTAGTGGAGACGATCGCATATTGAATTGAATTGAATTGAATTGAATCTTTATTTTCATGTCTGGTACAACATGAAGGATGGCGGGAGTAAAAGCTGCACTAAAACAGCTTGACTAGCTCCCGCTACCTAAAAATAAATGGGTCACAAGCAGTGGCATACAAATGAGAACAAAAGCATAATGTACAGAAGTTCCCATGCTATTGGGAATAAAATAATTACATAATCTGAACGTAAACAGGATACAACAGTTCCTACGAATAGAATATTTCGGTCCATTGCCTCACGCCCATCGCTCGAAAACATGTGGCACGCGGCGGCGGTGCGCATTCGATCATACGAGCGGATGCCACACGAAGCGAGCATCCGTCGACGCTGGAAGAGAACTCTCAGCTTCTTCCGTCTCGAGTGGCGGTCCAGCACGCACGTACACAGCTGCTTCGACAGACACGCCTGTGTGCAAATACGAAGCGTAGTACGGGCATCCACGTGTCACTCCAATTCAGTGCCCCTGAGAACGAAGGAGGGAACAGGAGGTAAAGGAAAGGCGGGGATGTTAACCAGTCTAGAAGGGCCGGTATGCTACCCTACACGGGCAAAGGGATGAGGGAGTTTTAAAGATGGAGAAAAAGGGAGGAGAGAGCACGCGCACACAAAGTCACACTGCGCCTGGGGATGGTCAATAAGGTATCCAACTGCAGCTCAGCGCACGCGAAACTCAGCTTAGACTACGGAAATTTGCATATGAATAAAACAAGCTAATTTTTAGGACTCGTTCATCTGATACAATTTTAAAACCAAGAGAAAAGGACGCCAAAGAAGGATCATGTCGGTCTTCATTAAGGTTGTATACTGAACGAAGAAATGAGCCCTCGAAATTACCTTCTTTCGTTTTTTCATAGCGATGGTCTCGTTCCGGCAGACTGGATGCCTTCAGGTAGTGTGCGAGAGCTAATTGGTCAGTGTTCCGCTCAATGAAAGATGACGTGCAACGCCTGCTGGCAAAAAAAAAAAGAAGAAGAGTGTCCCACACCCACCGTCGGTATACTACGAGCGAAGCTGACACTCCCATGTAAACAAATGCTCGATTACGTTAACGGGAAAACTACTAGTGCACCGTATAGCTCATCTTAACCAGCACTGTGCGTGGTATCCGAAGGTTTCAGGTTCGGTCCCTGCCAAGCGGCAAGTTGTCCTTTCCACCGCTTTACTTTCTTCATCTATGTCAGATTTTCTAGAATAAACTTGAAACAGTACAACTGCGTACGTTACTTGGCTTGATTATCAGCTGGTTTTTTTTTTTTTAAGGAAATGTGCGCACGTGTTTCGCGTCCTCTTGATGGGAGGCACACAGATACGAAATACACTCAAAGTAAGGCCGAGACTCAACCGCAATTCGGTGAACGGTGCATCGTTTGCAGGTTAAAAAAAAGCACATTGCATTTGAAAGCAACAGAAATCTTGCACATAGCATGTTATAGGGCAACATTAGCTGCGCCGAACTGGCCAATGTTGGTTGATTGGTTAATTGATATGTGAGGTTTTACGTCCCAAAACTACCATATGATTATGAGAGACGCCATAGTGGAGGGCTCCGAAAAGTTCGACCACCTTGGGTTCTTTAACGTGCTCCCAATTTCGAGCACACGGGCCTACAGCATTTTCGCCTCCATCAAAAATGCAGCCGCCACCGCCGAGATTTGATCGCGTGACCTGCGGGTCAGCAGCCGAGTACCTTAGCCACAAGACCATCGCGGCGGGGGCAACTGGCCTATGTTGGAGAAAACACTTTGAAATTTGTGGTTTCACCTGAACTGACATCCCTTTGTGAATTCGGCTGAACGCGAATAAAGGAAAAAAGAACAGGCAATCATGACTTTTCTTTGCGTAAGAACAATCAGATGCATTTTAATCCTAGTGTACTTACATCTTTGGCTGCGACCGAAGTATCTTATTAAATGAGTCGACCGATTGTCGAAACAAAAAAAGCTTTTTCATATATGAAGAATTCGTTGCCATTCGAAAATCAAGTCCGCTAATCTTTAGCCTGACCGAGTGGAGAGCAACGTCTAAATTCAGCTCAGTTTTACTCGGGGTGACAAAATAATTGACCAATCGAAGGACGAGGTTTCATCTCCACTTGCAATGAATTTCCGCAGAAACGATCTAGCTGACAAACGCCTGCGGCGTGCATACTGTAGGCATGCGCCCCTGAAGCCACACGGGCACTGAGCTAGGCTCCCAGTGTGACTTCTGTACTGTCGTGATGCGGACTCGCCTACAGCGGAGTACTCGTGCCAATTAAGCCAGCTCTCAACAATTGCACGGAACCGGTATTGCGCGCCCCTTCTTTCTTTAATAATCTACGTCCTTATATATATATTTTTTAATTTGTCATGTCGGCAAGATCACATAGTTATGGGTCGATATTGCGTAAAGGTGGACGCATCAGGAACCGGAAGAGCTTGCAACTAATTGTGGGCAAACTCCTTGACGAGTCAGTGAAGGCTGTTTTTGCGATTTCGTGGCAATGCACGTACATTTATTTTTTTAATGCACATACACTGTAATGTTATGCAATGTTACTTATATTAAGACAGTAATCTTATTACACTAAAGTTGCATTATTGCCATCGCCGTGATGTTCCGCGTGAAATCCAAGGGAGATAGCATGTGCCCAAGCGTCGTGTGTTCTATGTGCGAATGAAAGCGTGTGGTGGCTGCCTATGATCATTGCTCAAGTGTATAGGGAAAGTGTATAGGGAAATTTCATTGAAAGGCGCATGGAGATAACAGTCAAAGAGGGAGCTGGGTGTGTCCTCTTTGGCTTTTAACTCCAAGCAAAGAAAAAAACAAACATAAAGAGGGACAGATACATGAAGAAGAGAGAAATAGAGACAGAGAGATAATAATTAGGGGAAAAATAGAAAGAGCGACAAAGAAAGAAATGGGAAATGGTCAGACAAAAAAAAGAAATGCTAATGATTCATGCTACGCAGTACTATGATTATCAAGCGATACACAATCTAAACCTGTCGATTTCGAGAGAATATCGTGACTTACGATGTGATCACGTGAACATAGGCGCATGGGCTTGCAAATGCTCGTGTATACGCCTATTCAAGCAGGGGCCAGCCGTGGGCCGAAAAGCTCTACAACGCCACAGTCTTGCACGACTCAGTGCAAGGAGGAGGAGGAGCAGGAACAAACTTTATAATAAGAAACCAGCAGGTTTAGGTGGCCGGGCCTAACCATGAGGGGACGTCAAGATGCGCATCTTTTTCTGGGTTTTTGATTGCACCATGACTGATTTAATTTGTGTAAGGGCGAACAGAACTTAGCCGTTCTTTTCTTTTTTAATCCCAGTTAAAGCAAAGAGTTTGTAGCAGAAAGCACCACGAATAGGACGCTTAAATATATAGCGAGAGATGTACACGAGAAGATGCGATTCGTTGCCGGCCACTCGAGTGCCGAACGTCGTGCCAGGCCACCCAACCGAGCACGCTCGTTTATACAACACGGAACAGCAAATCTTTCGTATCGTGTGACAAAGACAAGAAGAAACAATAAGGCACCGTGTGTAGTTTGCCGGCGCCGCCCTAATTGGAAATCACATCCACGTCTCCTCCCTGGGGCTGATTACGCCGAAGCGTGACATGCGGCGGAACAACGGCGGTCATTATATTCTTCACCGAGCACACCTGGTGGCGCATACAAGCAACAAGGTATGCGTACGTCTTGCGGCAGCGGCCGCGGGAAGGGCTGATAAACGGGCAACACAAGAAGAGACTCCCGCGAGTGGCGGACGACGGTCTGCGCGCACTTTCGCGAACCACGTGCACTATCCCGCGCATGTTACGTGAGTTACATGAACGCAGCGGAGGAAAAATGGTGAAAGGGGAAGTAGAAGAGAAAAAAAAAACAGGAAATCGTGGTCAGTGCGAGCAAAGAGACAATGCACACTGTTGCAAAAGCCGAGTTGGCGGCACACTCAGGCCGCCGTCACGTCGGCGCATAAACGCGGAGCCAGCTGGGCCCGCGCTGATAGCGTCGGCAGGGAAGAGGACCGCCCGCTGCGACGACTGCTACTGAGTGGCACGGATGCAGTGGAAACAAAAGGGAACCCGGTGAAGATGGCCTCGCGCGTCCTCCCCCACCCCCCCCCCCCACCCCACTATCCCTCGTTCTGCCTTTTAGCCGCCCGAGCCTTTGAATGCGTGGCGCGTGGTGTGTCCGAACGTCGGCGCGGCGCACAACGCTCTCTCTCTCTCTCTCTCTCTCTCTCGAGGAGCTCCTTCCTTCTAACCTCTTTGCTCTCTCTTCAAGGGGAAGAGAGAGCAGAGTAGCGCGCGGCGTTCATAGATTCATGCCGCACAAGCGTAATGGTTGAATGTGCCGGTGTCCGTAGCTGGTCAGTGTGTGAACGTGTTGGATGAACATATTGTCTTTTAACCCTACACTTCGTTAATGGGCAGTGTGACGCCGGCAATTATGCGTGCGGTTGATCCTTCGCTGGTCTATCCGCACGCAGTTGTGTCTGGAGGCTTAGCTAGGGTTTACAAAGCGACGACTCTAAGAGTGATGATGTTGATGATGATGATGAGGATGATAATAATAATAATAATAATAATATAACAATAATAAAGCTGAGCTCTCTTTCCCTTTTTTCCGTTAAATCGGGAGGGAACCTGTCTTCATTAGGGTCCACCAGAGTGTCATTCTGATGAACCCTGAAGAAAAGACCTGCCCTTCAAAAATGAGTGGATAATAATTGTCTTACTATTGATTACAACGCTACAGTTTTGTCATCGCTCTTTATCAGAACAGGACGTTGGTAATAAAAATTATGATTCAGTTGCTAGGGAAAGCGCATTCAAGCTATGCAGATACTGGACATGGGATCAGCGGAGGTAACCTGACATTGTGCAGAGAGCTCGTGCGAACTATACGCATTGTGAACTCAGCACTATAGGTCTGCATGAATAAAGCACTTACTTCGTAAGTGCCCTTTGAAACTGGACGACAACTTTCGCTGCCAGATATTGTGATTAGCGAGTGCCTACTTTTACGGACTGCATTGCCATCATAACTTTTTCTGCTTCAGGTCCCTGGAAGGGAACAAATTAACAAACCTGTTCGGTCATAAGCACGGTTCGCTGTTGGCAATCATTACAGGCCAATCACTGCAACATAAAAGAGCAACCAGTGTCACGGCTTCCCCTCACGTGCGAAGTCTACTCTTATCCCGTTCCATGTCCAAATGTAAAAGATTGGGCTGTCCCATGTGCAAAAGCATCTGATGAAACGATGTCGGCATATCATGCACAATCTCTAATTTATGCTTTTGCTAAGCGTTAAAAACGCATATAAAGTACGTGCAATTTTATAGCATCTTTCTCACTAGAGTGAATATGATTTTCGCAAAGGTGTCACACTATAATGAATTTCACCGTGAAATTAGGCCACATGGGACAAAATATATTTTTCACGGTTGAATAGTTAATATCTGTGGCTGGGTTATCATGATATTTCTTTTGTTAACATGGGTACATTAGTCTGATTCTTATTCGGCGGCCGCCATATTACGATGGGAGAGGAGTGTGAAGGGGCTCTTGCATGTGAAGCATCGCTTTAAAAGTCTGCCATGCCGTCTCTGGTACATTGCTAGCTTCAATTGGGGTGAAGTCAGACGCTTTCTTGCACGCCATCAAGCGAGTTTCTAGTTGATATTCGGAGACCTACCACATATCCTTTCAATCAACCAAAGGAACAAGCAGAATTTAGAACAGACTACTCAACAATCGACCACATTCATACTATCAATCAGGTAATAGAGAAATGTTCAGAATGTAACCAACCACTATATATAGCCTTCATAGATTACGAGAAGGCGTTTGATTCAGTAGAAATTTCAGCAGTCATGCAGACACTATGGAATCAGGATGTCGATGAAGCATATATAAACATCCTGGAAGATATCTGCAGGGGATCAATTGCTACCATAGTGCTTCATAAAGAAAGCAACAGAGTACCAATCAAGAAGTGTGTAAGGCAGGGGGATACAATATACCCAATGCTATTTACCGCATGCTTACAGGAGTTTTTCAGAGGCCTAGAATGGAAACAGTTAGGTATAAGAGTTATTATAGAGTACCTTAGTAACAAGAGCTTCACCGATGACATTGCATTGCTGAGTAACTCAGGGGATGAATTCCAACTCATTATTATGGAGTTACACAAGCACAGCAGAAAGGTGGGTCTTAAAATTAATCTGCAGAAAACGAAAGTAATGTACAACAATCTCGGAAGAGAGCAGTGCTTTGAGGTAGGTAATAGTCCACTTCAACTTGTAAAAGGCTATGTCTACTTAGGGCAAGTAATAACCGTGGAGCCGAACCACGAGATTGAAGTAACTAGAAGAATAAGAATGGGGTGGAGCACATTTGACAAGCACTCTAAAATTATTACAGGTAGATTGCCACTATCCCTCAAGAGGAAGGTATATAACAGCTGTATCTTGCCGGTACTTAGCTACGTAACAGGAACCTGGAGACTAACAATTAGCATTCAGATTGAATTGAGAATGACGCAGCGAGCAATGGAAAGGAAAATGGTAGGTGTAACCTTAAGAGACAAGAATAGAGTAGAGTGGATTAGGGAACGAACCGTGGTAAAGGATATCATAGTTGAAATCAAGAAGAGGAAATGGACATGGACCGGGCATGTAGCGCGCAGACAGGATAACCGCTGGTCATTAAGGGTAACAAACTGGATTCCCAGAAAAGGCAAGCGGGTTAGGGGGAGACAGAAGGTTAAGTGGGCAGATGAGATCAAGAAGTTTGTGGGTATAAATTGGCAGCAGCAAGCACCGGACCGAGTTAACTGGCGGAACAGGCCTTTGTCCTGCAGTGGACGTAGTCAGGCTGATGATGATGATGATGATGATGATAATAATGATGATGATGATGATGATGATGATGATACTATATCCATGTAGAACTTTTCCTAGCTAATTATCTTACTCCGGTACTTCCTGATTGTTCGCCAAATCACGTTGTTCAAATCGCTACCACACGTGCACCTATGGCAAAGTTAACTTGGCCGCAGTGCAGGCATGCTCCGTTGATTGGCATAGCGGTGTGCCCAAGGTCTCTGCGGTGCGCGAAGCGCTAATCAATTCCATTTAAAGAAGTTAACTACACTGAACGTGCAGTGTAAGCATCGATTAACGCGAACTTAACTTTGTGAACAAAAAAGGGCGAGGTGCAAAGTTAATCAAGAGGTGATCTTCTTTGGAGATGTAATTTCATCCGAGCAACAGATTCTGCCTCAATTCTTTCACTCGATTGGCTTTTAAAATGCAAGCGGCACTGTTGCTGTTAGCATAAGATAGGTCATTTTGTTGGGTGTGTATATTTATAACGTCGCCACTATACTGAACCCGAATGCCAAATCAGTGTTTCATGATATCTCTTGCGGAGAGTGTTATACATATTTTTATTATTTTTTAATTGTGAGAACATCTAAAGGTAGGCTGCACTCGAGCCGGTTCTAGAGACTTCTGGTTGGCGTTTATTACACGTATTCCTTTAAAAAGATTCGACTCTGCTGACCCAAAAGTCACGGGTTCGATCCCGGTCGTGGAGGTCTCCTTTCGATGGAGGTGAAACCGTAGAGGCCTGTGTGCTGTCCGATGCCAGCTTCGAACACCAGGTGGTCGAAATTCCCGGAGCCCTCCAACCGTCTCTCATATTCATACCGTCGGGCTGGGACGGAAAAGCCCAGATATTATTAAAAGCTTCGATGTTTGCTTCGTACAACCCACGTTTGTTAGGCCTCTACAGCACGTCTGTCTTGGATGTTCAGGGAAAGTTTGGTGGTGCTATACAGAGAAGCACGCTTACGGCATTTTACACATTCTTCTGTCAAAATTACTCAATTTATCTGCCACGTTCCTGCTAACCCTCGGGCTGGTAACCTGTGGATAAGTCTAATATATTGTTATTATCAGCGTGGCCCTGTATAAAAAGAGCCTTGACACAATCTGGGCCACCAAATTTAAAAAAAAAATGAATGCCTGCTGTCATGTTACTTTCGCTCGTAAATATTCATATTAGTGCATGCTACACCATGAAATGTCATCCCACCCCTAATACTTACTTTTCAGTGCAATACTTTTTCAGTGTCGAATATGAAAAAAATGGTTCTCCTGCGCGATCCTACCCGCATGGTCGGCATCAAATAATTTCTTTCTTTTTTTTCTTCACGAACATGCCTCCTATTCTCAATATATGATAAAAGCGTCACAAGTGGTAGTTCAAGTACTGACTCCTCTTGTTCTGCGGCAAAAAAAAAGAAAGAAAAGAGAGAGAGAGAGGTCTCAATACACGTACCGTACACGGATAGAAGTGTGCCTTCAATGTAACCTGTGCATATATGGACACACAGTCAATCCAAAACGTCGTACCATATACGATTATAGAATACCCAAGGGCAAGTGTGCACTCTGACATGACCTCCATCGCGTGGCGACAGCTTTAGTGAGGTGCGTGCAGTGACGTCCGAGATTAGCGCATAAATCTTCTGGCGCACAATCTCGTCCCGCTTCGTAGGAATTCATAACACCCCTGATCTGATCGAGATAAGAACGCGATAACAACGTTCTGCGGCCGTGTCCTCAGACTCGTATGCTTATTGATGGCCCGAACAGAGCCGTGCTTCGCGCCCCTTTTATCTGCTCGTCATATCCCCGCCCCTCGCGCTGTAATAACGGGTGCCGTTGGCGTGGACGGAGTGAACCCGGCGCAGAGGCACGCGCTGAAAGAGCAAGAAATAATAATAACACCGACGTGGAACACACGGACGGCTGCAGATCCTATCGGAAGGAGGCCGACATCCACGGCATTGGGCAGGGTCGCTCAGACTCGTTGGCTCGCTCCCCTTCGTGTATAGATGCGGGACGCGACCTTGTGCGAAGCCAGTGTCCGCGCATATGCGGCCCCCGCTGCCTTCCGGTCAGTACGCAGCGCGTCATCGGGGGGGGGGGGGGGGGTATGCGTGCACCCGCACTGATGTTCAGTCGCTCGCGTGCGGCGTTCGCATGCAGCGAACAGACGTGTCTTCGTTTTTACAGTGGGCTCGTACGTGACAGACGCCTTTCGAGCGGCGAAGGGGAGAGGGCATGGCCCGCGACTTCGTAACTGGGCGAGCAATGGGCAATAGAGCTGTCGTGTACACGTTGTTAACAGCTGCCCGCCCGTTCGATGGCGTGTGTATGCTTGCGCGTGCAAAATTGCGGTCTTCTTTACGGGAAGCCCGCGCACGACGCGGCGTTCGTGTTCACGAAGTTGTGTCTAGTATTTTATTACCGTCACGGTGCTTCCTGACGCCGAGGAATTGCTATCGGCAGCACACGATTTAGGGCGGTAAGCGTTTACGGGCGACATAGCAGTGTTTATATTTTGCGGCATCGCATAAGAAAGGCAAAAAAAAGAGTAAAAAAGAAAAGGTTGAGTGTAGTGTTCAGCATTCTTTGTACTCTTAGATGGCAATTTAATCAATGAACTGACATGTTTTTGTCCCAGGGGGGGGGGGGGGGCGTAAAGCGCTTACCAGAAGTATATTATATACCACTGGCGATATCTTCAAGACTGTCTGGAACCAATTTATGTTTTGTCTTTCCAGTGATTTTTTATGCCTTATAATCTTGTATATATATATGCCTTTCATCAGCATTTACAGTTCCTAATGATAGTTACATTTTGGGCAAGTGGGTAATTCGTAACTTCAGTACGACTGCACCGCGAAACAACACGGACAGCAGAGTGGGTCATCGTCTCTGTTTTCCTTTTTTTATCTTTTTTCATTGTGCAGTCGTACTGTTTACCTCGGTTCTCGATTCGCCCGTGCACCGAACGAGCCACACGGGGAAGGAAGGTATTGCTATCTTACCACGGTCATCTTCTGACATTTGTTTTATAGAAGACGACTGCTGTGTGCAAAGTTCTCGAAATCATTGCGGGGAGCCGTGCATGACATCGTGCAAGACACCGCCGTGCCAGTCGTCATCACTGTCTAGAAAGACAGGGTGTGAGCTGCATACGACAGGAGTTCTGCCATTCTACCATACTACATAGCGCAACTAGCAAATGGCCAGGCCGTATAATTAAGTCCCTGCTCGCGGGATCCTTATTCATGCACTGCGTGCATTTTTTATCTAAGTTCCCTAGCGAATGATTGTCGTTGACGCTGTCTTCTATCGGACCTTGACACTCAGAAATCGCAAAATATTAACAATGATGCTCGACTCGCAGCGGGATTGTAAAACTGTTGTTGGAGTCGTCGGAACATGCGTTGCCCCTGGTATGCAGCAAGAGTCTGCAGTGTAATCTGTAGAGATGTTCTATTTACTCGTTTTTAGGGGAAGGGGGACAAATTAAATTGCATCATCAGTTTCATTCATGCCAACCTTATACGTCCCCCTCTTGTCCCTGTCAGCGCCGCGGGTCGTACAGTATATACTCAAAGCAACGTTATGTATAAGACATGTTGAGTTGTTCATAAAATATGTTGAGTTGTTCAGTCTTCGTGTCTGGATCGGCAGATTACATACAGGTGTGCGTATGCATATATACACGGAGAAGGCGGGAGGCAAGAGGTGACAGTGCGGCAACGTTCGCCGTCCCCTGCCGTATATGCCACGTAAAAGCGCAAAGCCAAACCGAGCGGCACAATTTATTCTACGGCCTCGACGTTTTTTAACTCAGTGACCAAGAGGGTTGCCAGGCGCAACAATCTAAGTGCCTGCGTGAAAGGGTGTTTAAGCGCCATTCCGCGGATGATTCTTGCCCGATAAAAAGCACGACTACGCGACCACATCTGAGGCCCTCCGCTATATACACGAACGAAGCAGTGCCCGGTGATTGTACGTTCGTTTAGTATATAGTTGCACGATAAATGCCGTGTAGGCCAACAGTGTACGTGGAAGCCTTATTTTTTGTGCAACTTTCTCAGCGTGGTATGACGTACGTCTCTCACCGTGATTAGAACGTTGCCCTGCTAGGAAACAACTCGTGGGGTCGATTGCCGGCTGCAGCGACCACGTTTCTATCACATGGTGAACAATATAAAAAAAAACGAAGAAAGAAAGTAAACGTTCGAGTAGCGTGCTTAAGGTGTCTGGTAAACATCACCATGTTTGCTTTCGCGTTCCTGCCCTTCTCTCCGTTTTTGCCATCTTTCTGTCCCGGGACTTCTCCTCTACTTAGTGTAGGATAGCAAGCCGGATGTTCTAGTTCTGGTTGATTTCCCTGCCTTTCCCTCCTTTTACATCTTCCTCTGTAGTTCAAACACAAAATCAATCCAGAGCTCGTAGCTCTCCTCAAAAATGCATTTTGGTCATCCTTTAGGAGACAGAGTTTATTAGAAGAACACGGATAGGTCGGCTTGAGCGACTACGATCTGGCCTACTACTCAATCATTCGTTTAGTCATGGATGTGCCTTAGCTGGCGAGTGTGGCGAAAGAATGAAGCGGGAAATGTTTTTGCTAGTTTGAGACAAAAAAGAGAGAAAGGAAGGAAGGAAGGAAAATAGGAGGAAAAGAACGGCAAGGAGCTTAACCAGCCTATAGGCAGCCGGTTTGCTACCCTGTGCATGGGAGGGGGATGGGGGAGAAAATAGAGAGCAGAGAGGGAAGAGAGATAAACACAGTACATTCGGCAGCACATGCGCGCATACACAGCCAGTCCTGTCTTTCGCGGTGTGTGACATTGCTGTTACAGCCACTTGTTCAAGTCCGTGTCACGTAGGAATTTCAACAGAGCTTTTGTCGCCTTCTGTTGCAATGTCTTCTCTCGGGCACTTGACAGAATAGTGTCCACAGACATTTAGCTGTTGTCCATGCGCGCAAGAACGGATGCCAGTGACTGTCTCTGGAACAAAAAAAAAAAGAGAGAGAGTTCACTAATATGCTACTTAGAATCAGGCAGTATTCAAGACAATCCACTTCGTCGTGTTGAAGAGAGTTCACTAATATGCTAATTAGAATGGGGCAGTATTCAAGACAATCCACTTCGTCGTGTTGGTTGCCTTGATCAGCACCGTACCATAAAGCCTACTATACCGCAGGTTACTTTCACAACACAATATATGCTCCGGTGCTCCCGCTCTTTAGCCTCGTCGGTGCCACTTATTACGTAAGAGGTTCCGCTCTCGTGAAGAGGCGAGAAGGCCTGTAACGGCCGTCGTTGGCGGCAGTAGATGGGCTTTTGTTTTTGCACTTGATTTCACTGCATAGCTATCTTTTAGAAGCGAAGCTCCTCTTAGTCTAAACTTGTCCTGCGTCCGGCATGACCGGCAGTATCAGACGAACAGACAGACCAACAGTAGACAAACAGACAGACAGACGGGCAGACGGACGCACGGATGGATTGATCGACGCTTCGCTCCACTCATCAATATTCACTCCATGGAAATGCTGTGATTTTTTTTCTCTCTCTCGTTTTTTTTTAGTGAGCCTTCATAATGTACTTTTTTTTTCTTTTTTGCTCCTTCTTATCTTTATTCGAGGTCATTCTACTTTTACTGTCGTTGCTGCCTGCAAAATCAAAATGTTCTCTATCGGACTAGGTGTGTCGAGGTCTGCCCCGCCGCGGTGGTCAAGTGGCAAAGGTACTCAGCTGCTGACCCGTAGGTCGCGGTATAGAATCCCGGCTGCAGCCGGGATTCGATCCCGCGATATCCATTGAGAGACCTGAGGATCCCGAATATATCCATTGAGAGCCGTGAGGATACTAACTTGAACTAAAGATACTATCCCCACAGTAAAATACATACCAAGTGTAGGTATAAAATTTCCTGTTGAAAAATTGTGGGCAAATTACGGTGTCATTCTGCTCTTTTTGGGGGGGGGGCGATTAAAAGGTTTTTTTTTTAGAACAAGACAAAGGTGTAGTTGCTCGGTTGCTCCCAGGAAACGATGTTGAAACACTGTGTTGCAAAGCTGTAACCCACAACAGAGTGTCCATGCCTATCCTCCCCTACTGAGGAGGTGGGCTAGAGCTTGTACCACTGTGAAATTGCAGTGCGTATTTTTATTTTCTTCTTTAGAAACATATTTTTTGTGCAATATTGTTCTTTAGGGCGAGAGCAATCGTCCTCACAGGTGAATGCAAAAACGTCACCTTGCACTGTGAATGACCGCCCTTGTTTCTGCATATAGCCTTACCGTTTATATAAGTTTACTCATCTCGAAGTTGATGAATGTTCTGTCCTTGTACAATTTTTGCGTTGTACACCACTGCATACACAAATAAGCTATTTTCCCTCTATATAACAACTTGCGCTGTACATACCCATGATCATCATTGTCCATCTTTCTGAGTACCCATAAGCTGTGTAAGACATATCTGGAAATAAAGTTCTCTTAAAATACTGTAACCCACAGAACTCCGCTGGTTCTGTGATCTCTGCTCTTCACGGGACGGCTTTACGCTCTCCCATAGTAGAGTACCTGTAGTACTCTGAATCGTTACACCCACTTTTTCTAAACAGAATACAAGACTATTTTGCCATAGTCGTGAACGTTTTGGGACGGCTTTTTGCTCTCCCATAGTAGAGTGTCAAGTCCTCTAAATCGTTACACTTCTAAACACACAATTCGCCATGGTAATTGGAGAGCCTAATTCTCTCCTATAGTAGATTTTGGCACACTCTAAAGCATCGAAAATTTCTTCTAACACAACAGGGCACCTGCTGGACGCGGGTTTTGAAAAAGGCAGCTAGCAAAATAGCAAAGCACATTTAGGAAAGAAAGATCTTCGCCAATTCGGACCATCATTCTTTGTTCTGTATCGCCATAAGATGAGCGAGACTTTTGCTGCGACACTTTACGTGAAGGTGGCAAATGATGTTGCCCCGCCGTGGTGGTCTAGTGGCTAAGGTTCTCGGCTGCTCACACGCAGGTTGAAGTTGAAGTTGAAATTTATTTCACCACAACGATACACCGTGATTTACTCAAACAAGAAACAATTGTGGCATGGAAAGTAGGAAAAAAGCTGCGCTATTGCAGCTTGACTAGCCCCACCTCCCATTTGTACAAGGCAACAGAAACAATGGCACACCAAACTCCATACGGTGCTCACGTATGATTGAAAGAAACAAGAAAAGAAAATAACATTCTAGTGGTTGTTTATGAAGTACAGAATAGATGCACACATGGGTGTTTACAAACAAACAATTATTGGGAAAAAGGCAACCAAAATAAGACGCTATAACAGAAAAGGGTACACTTACAATTTTATGCATTTACAAGTACTGGGTGCAATTTTTCTGGGTTTATAGCTCCTTATACAAACAGGTTTAATATATCACTACTTGAAAGGAGACGCAATTGCTGTTCCGTGAGCTTGAACTTATTTAGTATATGGGGAACAGAGTGCCTTAGCATTTGGAGTCCGTAATTTGTTCGCGGTCGGGGGATGTGCCAGTGTTCAGAACTCCGCATCGGACGGATCGAATGCCGGCTGTGGCGGCTGCATTTCCGATGGAGGCCAAAATTCTGTAATCCCGTGTGCTCAGATTTGGGTGCACGTTAAAGAACCCTAGGTGGTCGAAATTTCCGGAGTCCTCCACTACAGCGTCTCTCATAATCATGTGGTGGTTTTGTGACGTTGAAACCCCACATATAAATTATCAATCTGCGTCAAGGCCCGCGTAAACTAGTACAAGCGCTATACAAACTTTGAACTTTTCGTTTACTCCGCGGATAGCTTTCCGTGGATAGCTTTCCGAGAGCATATATATGTCATGCATGGTGCTTGGAGTAGTACTTCGAAACAACAAAACTGCGACCCGACAACAACCGCCGTCTGCGGGACGGAGTTTCGCTTCTCTCTCTCTCTCTCTCTTTCTCTCCGGACTGGGTGTGGCCCCTTCGGCGGCGTTCCGTGGCCGATTGTTTTCGCCTTTCCTTCTCCTCCCTCCTCCTATATGGGAAGGCGCGAAGGAACTACCGGAAGGACGGTGCTTGAGTCCTTCAGGCAATAGCACAGTCCAAACCGGTACTCACCGCTTCGTACACATACACAACACACGGAAGAGTCGTGCCACCGTCTGAGGGCCATTTACTACACCGTACAGACAGTGCCGTGGCTATTTTACGACGCCGTGGCATGAAACGGTGCAAACGAAAAAGTTGCATCCGTCTCGCTTTTAATTGAACCCTCGTTTCTATACTCTCCGTCGAATGAAAGAAATGAAAAAGAAAGAAAAGAGCATTGCAATCCCGATAAAATGCACGGATATGTGTATATGTTACCAAAAAAGTTTAATTTCCACTCTTGCTTGGCGCTGGTTGAACGCCGTCGTGGTTTTTGAACTCTGCAGTGAAAACGAAAAAATGACACAAAATGAACTTCAGTTCATTCACCTATGACACAAAATGAACCTCAGTTGATTCACCTCTTCTAAATCATTAAACTCGTTCGATATTATCATTTCACACCATCTGCTTCTCTAAGGCCGTTATTCGGACATTGTTGAAGATTAACAGAATGAAGCGTGTGTGATGTTATATAATTTTTGTAACAAGCTGTTGTACCTAAACGAAAGTTGCCGCTTTGGTGTTTGTACATAAGTAGAGTCCCATTCGCATATGGCTGTCATATCAAAAGTTACTATATTAGTTTATTTTATTTGTTCCCTTCTCTTTTCACTGTAGAAATTATTGATGAGAGGCATCATATCGGCTCTTTCTTTTCTTCATAATAGTTTATGACAAGACAAGGACTACTAAAGGTTTTGTTTTCAGTAAACCAGGTGATTTATACCATACATTCCCTCCTTGTCGGACACCCTATAATAAACGCAGAACATGATCAGGCTTTTCTGTGCCTGAAAAGCTGTGGTAACAAAAGATAGGGCTAATAAAGAAAGTATTCCCATTAACATGCTTGGCTGTACTACCAAACCATAAAAGCATCGGTAATATAGTCGTAGAAAAAAGCATTAGCGGTAAAACATTAACTCTTGAAAAATTCGAGCAACAAAAAAGTATGCGACTGAAATTAAGAAAGGAGGCGTTTTGATCCAGGAGTCGACGAGGATGGCTGTATCAGATGTTGAGAAAATTAAAATAACCCACATTCACAAAACGCGTCTTGCGCAGTAATTTTCCTCAAATGAAATTTCAATCAATCCTGGTGAGGAACAAGTCATTGGCAAAGGCGGATGGTTGAATGCAGAGATCACTTATGACAGAAACGTTTTGTGAAACCAGGGCACAAGTGCTTCTTTACAGAGCAACTATAGAAAGCAGGTCCGTGCCTTCTCTTAGAAGTGAAAACAAAGCCTCCCACCTCTCCTCTCGCCAAAGAGGAGAATAAAAATCAGGAGCAAAAGAAAAAAATAATGGCATGACTCTGAGAGTCGTCATGATCAAAACAGTCTGACATTTCGTTCCCGTGTTCACACATTGATCAGCACCTGAACGGGCAAAGAAACGCTGGCAGAGAACACAAGAAAATTAGCGTAAAAATTGATCAGCGATCACCACACGCATATGGACACGCTTGCGGCGCTTGTGTAATGTGCATTCACTTACTGCTCGGAGTTGTGCACCTTGTGCAAGAGAAATCCCATAGAGCTACGGGGCGGACAATGCGTCTGCGCTCTGTTGATGGAAACCGGCGGCGTTGTCATTGTTTCCGATGGGTGTAGCTTTCCGAAGCGCCGGCACACACGGAGCCGCCCCGTTGCTCTGCCGAAGCGGATTACGCTCGGGTGGGATTTCGTGGGAGCGTCCTTGTGTGGACGTACGAGCCAAGTGCGTGAGAAGCAGTCGCGTACAGGACTGCGAGCTGCTATCGTTCGTGTCCAATATGAATAAAACATTCCGCCACCACAACGCAGGGCACGCACCGGCCATAGGGACTTCAAGTACCCGCCAGAAGATTTGGGAACTATGCGTTATTAGCGAACGGCTACGAAACAAACGGTACGCACTGAAAACGTCCCCTTTCTCTCTTCGTTTCCTAAGAGTCCTCAACGTGGCTTCGTACTCTGTGTTGTTGCCGCATTATGTGCGTATTGTGTATGCGCTCTCCTCGGAGATTCTGTCCTCTCCGATCGTGGTCATCGGGTCTCCCTCGGCTGAACGTGTGGGTGTGTGGGATATGTGGAAAGCATTTCCGTGGTGTCGGAACGAGACCTGTGGCGCCTCATTTCTATGATGCCATATTTTGCGACTATGGCGAGTGCACGTATATATAAGATGAACGTTGGTTCAGTCGGCGACCTCCTTCGGTGCAACAAGAGGTCCATTGTCGAACATATACACACGTTTCGGCGATCAACGTGCGCAGCTCGGGGCGTTCCGCTGCTGCATCGCAGATGCCGGAAGAGAACCTTGTCCTGAACCTTCAGACAGCAATGACGCTGTCCATTCAGCGTGCCCACCGAGCGGAGCCACGTGGGACGCGACGACGTTCATGCTCGGCGTGGCTTCCACAACGGAGACAACGGCAGAGCTGTGCGCTTCTTAAACAAGAGTCCACCTCCACGATCATCTCCTTTCGTGGCCCACGAGCGTAAAAATTACTGGACCGAGCAAAATTCCTGTTTACAGGTTCATACTGTGCTGGACCTCGACCTCGGAGCGAAGAGAAATATGTAGCATTGCTGCTGCGCTGAGCATACGCCGGCATGGAAGGAGATTCTTGAACCTCGTGACCGCAGGTCATGCGTGCAGCAGATGAGCTCGTTTGTTGGTTCGTTCATTCATTTCTTCGTTAGCTGGAGCCTCGGAGTCTCCAATCTGGCTTGTCGCCCCAGGTATACACTTAGGCAACAGACTTACACCAGCCGTTCCATGTTGTTTGATATGAATGCAATTGTCGGCACGTAATTATCAAATAAAGTTGACATGGTAGAAGAGAGTGCCTTGACAGCGAAGCCTATATATACTATATGGGTATCCCCTGGGCAAAATAAACAGCCAGGGCTACCTCTTAAGAAGAAAGCTAAATTGTAAGTGCATAATAGATGTTGAGTACCGGAGTACAGGAGAAGGGCTATAGACAGAAATTCTTGTACAATATATATATATATATATATATATATATATATATATATATATATATATATATATATATATATATATATATATATAGAGAGAGAGAGAGAGAGAGAGAGAGAGAGAAAGAACAAGAATGCTACACCGTTTTTTATTGATATGTGGGGTTTAACATCCCAAAACCACCATATGATTATGAGAGACGCCGTAGTGGAGGGCTCCGGAAATTTCGACCAGCTGGGGTTCTTTACCATGCGCCCAAATCTGAGCACACGGGCCTACAACAGTTCCGCCTCCATCGGAAATGCAGCCGCCGCAGCTGGGATTCGAACCGGCGACCTGCGGGTAAGCAGCCGAGTGCCTTAGCCACTAGACCACCGCCGCGGGGCGTCATCCGTTCATCCGTACATCAATCTAGTGAATTCACTCTAAGCACTGCCATCACGCATCTTTTCGTCATATATTCATCATATACAAGTACCGCCATGCAGCGGACGTTTCCAGGACTAAAACGAGAGGTGGCTATAGGAGACGCACAATATACGTCTTGAGGAGCTTCGCCTCTAAAAAAAAAAAAAAAGGCAAGGTTTGGGGAACTGAAGTAAGCAGCTGAAGTAAACCGACTGAAGTAAACATGGCGGCGCTCTCGGACGCCCACTTCAAAGTGATGTTAGCGTAGTTGTTGAAACATTCACCTTGTCCGCCGCAAACGACTGTTCAAAGTGCCTTCGCTTGCCTTCAGTTAGCTTCGATGAGCGAGTATTACGGATAAGTTGGCGTAGTTTTTGAGATAGCTTCCCATTTCGAACGCGCCTGGCCTAACTAAAAGATCGATGTAAACAACGGCAAAGTAGATGTTTTCGCGTTTGGAGCGTGGTCCATATTTATTATTATCACTAAAATAAACTTATAACAATGCTTCGCGAGGTGGTATAGGCAAACATCCTCGTGTTCTTTTAATTTTCACCGTTTAACTTAGTAACCATCTAATAGGTGGCGCCACCATCCCAGTTGCGGCATGTAAACCACAAAACGCTATCCCGTGCTGCCCACAACGATCGTTTGCTGCACAGTAACGCCATTTCCTTAACCTACACTATCACGCTAACGCTAAACTATAACTGTCTATTATCTCATATAGCCTAGATTACATAAAACATTCCTAGATTGTCTTTTTAATGTCATTATTTTGAATAAGAGACTCTTAGGTAACTATTAAGATTGTGCGCTATGGCCAAGTTCTCCTGACTCTTGTTATAAGTAAAAAAAAGAACCATATTAACCACCCTTTAAGGTCTTTTCTCCACATGTTCTGCGGAGTTGCATATAAAGTGCTTGAAGATGGCACCATTTGCCACTGAGACTCAACATCACAGAGACTATCAAGTTCACTTTGCACGTGCACTCAAGACGTAGATCAAATCGTTCGGGTCTACTGAAAGTCATTAGCCCCTTTCTTGTACTTGCAACATTTGTGGTGATGGCCCATTCCTAATTTTCCACATTTGCGCTCCCTGTCGCATTATCTTCAGTAGATGTATGTGCACCCCGTTTTACTGGATTATTGCTACGCCGTTCCTGTGTACTTTCGATCACCTCCCCGTTTGGCCAAATATTTCAGTTGCTTGTTTGCTCTCATGCGAAGGGCACGGCACGACGGCACGACCGAAAACAGCCGAACATGTCTTCTTGTCTCTTATCATCACGCCGTTTCCGCAATATTTAACGCGTACCACCTTAACCCAATCTTCAGTCCAACCGTTGCTCTGTTTCTCTCTAAGCCTACTTATTTTAAAATAATTCACATGAAGGCATTGATTCGCGATGCCACGCAGTGAGCGTAAACTTGTTTTTGTGTTTGCGCTATACAAGACAACGTTTATCTTTGTTTCACAGAACAGCAATCCCACAAGACGCTCATCATATACGCGTGTATGAGTAATTCTTGCTATGACATTGCTTCATTTACCCTCGGTATTCCGCATATAATTTTCTCACTTTGCAGAACTGCTATCCGGTTCACTCGGTCCAGCAGAAGATCAAGACTGTCTTACATATAAAGAACATGAAAAGCCTAAGATCTCATTTTTACAGCCTTTTCTGTTCAGCGAGCGTTATCACTAAATAGCGCTTCTCATGCGGCTGCGTAATGTAACTTTTCGAGCGCCTACAAAAATCCCCATCCTCAACAATAATATGCCAATTTCAAGAGAGACGAAGAAAATGCCTACATCCAAGGACAAATCCCCGGTGCACATGTAGGCATCACGGGCAGCACGGCGAATGCGACACAGCGAAAGCTTAATCTCTTGCTCAACGCTCAGTCATCTTGATTTCGTGGCTGCGCTCATACATTTGAACATTGTCAATCAAAAATAAGAAAGGACTTAACAGTCGCGCTGTGTTATATGCTCATCCTTTCGCTTCCAGACATTCGGGCCAGCTGGGATCCATTTCTCACGCAGCGCCCGCGGAGAGAAGGGTCTCCGTCTTCGACGGTATTCGAAGCGAAGTGCGGATATACGCGGCCTTTTTTGTGACATATCCTCGTTGAGAGACGTGTGGCTACTAAGTTGAACTAAAGATTCTACGCCCACAGTGAAATACATACCAACTGTAGATATAACATTTCCTGTTTTTTTAAAAAAATGAGGACAAATCGCGGTGTCAATCTGTCCGCTTCTTAGGGCAATTAAGTCGTCTTTTTTTTAAGAGTCGACAAAGATGTAGTTGCTCGGTTGCTCTCAGAAGACCATGTAAACGTTCAGCGACATCCAACAGAACGCCGTTGGTTCTGTGATATCTGCTCTTCACGGGACGGCTATACGCTCTCCCATAGTAGAGTACCTGAAGTACTCTGAATCGTTAACCCCCCCCCCCCTCCCTCCCTTTCTATAAACAAAAAACAAGACTATTTTGCCATAGTCGTGAACGCTCATGACGGCTTTTTTCTCTTCCATAGTAGAGCGTGAAGTGCTCTAAATCGTTACACTTCTAAACACACATCTCGCCATGGTAATGGGACAGCCTAATGCTCTCCCATAGTAGAGTTTGGTGCACTCTAAAGCGTCGAACATTTCTTCTAACACAACAGGGCACCTGCTGGACGCAGGTTTATTTTCAACCAATACCTACGTTGTTCTTATCATTTGAAAAGGCAGCAAGCAAAATAGCAAAGCACATTTACGGAAGGACATCTTCAGTGATTCGGACCATGATTCTTTGCTCTGTATCGTCATAAGATAAGCGAGACTTTTGCAGCGACAAATTACGTGAAGGTGGCAAATTATGTTGCCCCACCACGGTGGTGTAGTGGCTGAGGCACTCATTTGCTGACCCGCAGGTCGCGGGATCGAATCGCCGCTGCGGCGGCTGCATTTTAGATGGAGGATAAAATGCTGTAGACCCGTGTGCTCAGATTGGCGTTCACGTTAAAGAACCCCAGGTGGTCAAATTTTTCGCAGCCCTCCACTACGGCGTCTCTCATAATCATAAGCTTGTTTTGGGACGTTCAACCCCACATAACAATCAAGCAAGGCTTCGCTTATGACCTTCTGAAAAGTCGTGCACTAGGCATGTGCTTGTCTTCGTGAGTAAACTACTTATGTATACATACGTACCCCAACCGAATCAAACCAAATAAAGCCGCAGCGTTCGATATCCTGCACCGCTCAGGTGCGCTCACGAGGCGCGCTTACCAGCGAGGCCATTTGGAGGCCGCGTCATCGGTTCCCCTGCGCGCAGGTTGTGGGGCGGCACTGGACCTGGTATAAGTCGCCCATGCTTATTTACTGGGTGCAGGCAATAAACGGATGAAATACCGGCGAGGCACTCAAGCATGGTTTCAAGCTTACCTAAATATTGCTCGTACCGAGGCACAGAGCAGTATTATTCACCATCACGCAGCACTTGTGGCGGAGACATGGGACCACAGTTCTAACAAACCAAGTGTTATGCTTTTAAAATGTACGTCAAAAGCAAAGGCAACGGCATCGGCCACCGATGTTGTTCGAACGGCATCGGCAACCACCTTACAAAGATAACCAATGGAGTTGCTTCGATGTTGAGTTTCACCACGGTGGTTTTTGCACGGCGCCGGGACTACATAGCTGACGAGAGCTCGCAAACCCCCGATCTGACGTCGTACAGGTGGGGTTTGCAGCCGTCAGTCACTCACTAGCCGAATATGTTTTAAGCTTCTGAGTCTCTGAAAGACCGCTGCGTTTTTCGTGTACCGCTGGAATAAGAAACGAAAAAAATCCCAGCATATCCCCGGGTGAATGATGATGAGCGGGGTGAAGCATAGAAGGGTTTTATCGGCAAACCGTGAATCACCGCTGGCCGCGTCCGCCTGCCTGTCTGTCTGTCTGTCCACCCATCGGTCCGTCCGTCTGTCTGTCTGTCTGTCTGTCTGTCTGTCTGTCTGTCTGTCTGTCTGTCCGTCCGTCCGTCTGTCTGTCTGTCTGTCTGTCTGTCTGTCTGTCTGTCTGTCTGTCTGTCTGTCTGTCCGCCTGCCTGTCTGTCTGTCTGTCTGCCTGTCTGTTTGTCTGTCTGTCTGTCCGTCCGTCCGTCCGTCTGTCTGTCTGTCTATCTGTCCGTCTGTCTGTCTGTCCGTCTGTCCGTCTGTCTGTCTGTCTGTCCGTCCGTCCGTCCGTCTGTCTGTCTGTCTGTCTGTCTGTCCGTCCGTCCGTCCGTCTGTCCGTCTGTCCGTCTGTCTGTCTGTCTGTCTGTCTGTCTGTCTGTCTGTCTGTCTGTCTGTCTGTCTGTCTGTCTGTCCGTCCGTCCGTCCGTCTGTCTGTCTGTCTGTCTGTCTGTCTGTCTGTCCATCCGTCCGTCCGTCCGTCCGTCTGTCTGTCTGTCTGTGTGTCTGTCTGTCTGTCTGTCTGTCTGTCTGTCCATCCATCCGTTCATACGTACATCAATCTATAGTGAACACTCGAATCACTGCCATCGCGCATCTGCTCGTCATATATTCATCATATACAAGTACCGCCATACAAAGGACGTTTCCAGGACTAAAACGAGAGGTGACTATAGGAGACGCACATCCCATGCCTTGAGGAGCTTCGCCCCTAAAAAAAGGCAAGGTTTGGCGAACTGAAGTAAGCACCTGAAGTAAACCGAACTGAAGTAAACATGACGGCGCTCTCGGTTGCCCGCTTCAAAGTGATGTTGGCGTAGTTCTTGAAAATTCATCTTGTCCGCCGCAAACGACTGTTCAAAGTGGCTTCGCTTGCCTTCAGGTAGCTTCCATGACCGAGTATTACGGATAAGTTGGCGTAGTGTTTGAGATTGATTCCCAAGTCGAACGCGCCTAGGCCTAACTACAAGATCGATGTCAACAAATCGTCAACATACATGTTTTCGCGTTTGGTGCGTGGTTCATATTTATTTACTTTTATTATCACTAAAATAAACTTATAACAATGCTTCGCGCGGTGGCATAGGTAACATTCTCGTGTTCTTTTCATTTTCACCGTTTAACTTAGTAACCATCTAATAGGTGGTGCCACCATCCCAGTTGGGGCACGTAAACCACTAAACGCTATCCCGCGCTGCCCACAACGATCGTTTGCTGCACGGTAACGCCATTCCCTTAACCTACGCTATCACGCTAACGCTAAACTATAACTGTCTATTATCTCATATAGCCTAGATTACATAAAACATTCCTAGATTGTCTTTTTAATGTCATTATTCTGAATAAGAGACTCTTAGGTAACTATTAGGATTGTGCGCTATGGCCAAGCTCTCCTGACTATTGTTATAAGTAAAAAAAGAACCATATTAACCACCCTTAAAGGTCTTTTCTCCGCATGTTCTGCGGAGTTGCATATAAAGTGCTTGAAGATGGCACCATTTGTCACTGAGACTCAACATCACAGAGACTATCAAGTTCACTTTGCACGTGCACTCAAGACGTAGATCAAGTCGTTCGGGTCTACTGAAAGTCATTAGCGCCTTTCTTGTACTTGCAACATTAGAGGTGATGGCCCATTCCTAATTTTCCACATTTGCGCTCCCTGTCGCATTATCTTCAGTAGATGTATGTGCACCCCGTTTTACTGGATTATAGCTATGGCGTTTCTATGTACTTTCGATCAGCTCCCCGTTTGGCCAAATATTTCAGTTGCTTGTTTGCTCTCATGCGAAGGGCACGGCACGACGGCACGACCGAAAACAGCCGAACATGTCTTCTTGTCTGTTATCATCATGCCGTTTCCGCAATATTTAAGGCGTACCACCTTAACCCAATCTTCAGTCCAACCGTTGCTCTGTTCCTCTCTAAGCCTACTTATTTTAAAATAATTCACATGAAGGCATTGATTCGCGATGCCACGCAGTGAGCGTAAACTTGTTTTGTGTTTGCGCTATACAATTCAACATTTATCTTTGTTTCACAGAACAGCGATCCCACAAGACGCTCATCATATGCGCGTGTATGAGTAATTCTTGCTATGACATTGTTTCATTTACCCCCGTATTCCGCATATAATTTTCTCACTTTGCAGAACTGCTATCCGTTTCACTCGGGCCAGCAGAAGATCAAGACTGTTTTACATATAAAGAACATGAAAAGCCTAAGATCTCATTTTTACAGCCTTTTCTGTTCAGCGAGCGTTATCACTAAATAGCGCTTCTAATCCGGCTGCGTGATGTAACTTTTCGAGCGCCTACAAAAATCCCCATCCTCAACAATAATACGCCAATTTCAAGAGAAACGAAGAAATGCCTAGATCCAAGGACAAATACCAGGTGTAGGCATCACGGGCAGCACGGCGAATGCGACACAGCGAAAGCTCAATCTCTTGCTCAACGCTCAGTCATCTTGATTTGGTGGCTACGCTCATACATTTGAACATTGTCAATCAAAAATAAAAAAGGACTTACCAGTCGCGCTGTGTTATATGCTCATCCTTTCGCTTCCAGACATTCGGGCCAGCTGGGATCCATTTCTCACGCAGCGCCCGCGGAGAGAAGGGTCTCCGTCTTCGACGGTATCGAAGCGAAGTGCGGATATACGCGGCCCTTTGTGTGACATATCGCCGTTGAGAGACATGAGGCTACTAACTTGAACTAAAGATTCTATGCCCACAGTTAAGTACATACCAACTGTAGATATGACATTTCCTGTTTTCTGAAGATTGAGGACAAATCGCGGTGTCAATCTGTCCGCTTCTTAGGGCAATTAAGACGTCTTTTTTTTTAGGAGTCGACAAAAATGTAGATGCTCGGCTGCTCTCAGAAGACCATGTAAACGTTCAACGTGGCGGCGCGACATTCCACAGAACTCCACTGGTTCTGTGATATCTGCTCTTCACGGGACGGCTAAACGCTCTCCCATAGTAGAGTACCCGTAGTACTCTGAATCGTTAACCCCCACCTCCCTCCCTCTCCCTAAACAAAAAAAAGACTATTTCGCCATAGTCGTGAACGCTCATGACGGCTTTATTCTCTTCCATAGTAGAGCGTGAAGTGCTCTAAATCGTTACACTTCTAAACACACATCTCGCCATGGTAATGGGACAGCGTCGAACATTTCTTCTAACACAACAGGGCACCTGCTGGACGCGGGTGTATTTTCAACCAATACCTACGTTATTCTTATCATTTGAAAAGACGGCAAGCAAAATAGCAAAGCACATTTACGAAAGGAAATCTTCAGTGATTCGGACCATGATTCTTTGCTCTGTATCGTCATAAGATGAGCGAGACTTTTGCAGCGACAAATTACGTGAAGGTGGCAAATTTTGTTGCCCACCGCGGTGGTGTAGTGGCTGAGGCACTCATTTGCTGACCCGCAGGTCGCGGGATCGAATCGCCGCTGCGGCGGCTGCATTTTAGATGGAGGATAAAATGCTCTAGGCCCGTGTGCTCAGATTGGCGTGCATGTTAAAGAACCCCAGGTGGTCAAAATTTTCGGAGCCCTCCGCTACGCGCGTCTCTCATAATTATAAGCTTGTTTTGGGACATTCAACCCCACATAACAAGCAAACAAGACTTCGCTTATGACCTTCTGATAAGTCGTGCGCTAGGCATGCGCTTGTCTACGTGAGTAAACTACTTATGTATACATACGTACCCCAACCGAATCAAACCAAATAAAGCCGCAGCGTTCGATATCCTGCACCGCTCAGGTGCGCTCACGAGGCGCGCTTACCAGCGAGGCCATTCGGAGGCCGCGTCATCGGTTCCCCTCCACGCAGGTTGTGGGGTCGCACTGGACCTGGTATAAGTCGACCATTCTTATTGACTGGTTGCAGGCAATAAACGGATGAAATACCGGCGAGGACACTCAAGCATGGTTTCAAGCTTACCTAAATATTGCTCGTACCGAGGCACAGAGCAGTATTATTCACCATCGCGCAGCACTTGTGGCGGAGACATGGGACCACAGTTCTAACAAACCAAGTGTTATGCTTTTAAAATGTACGTCAAAAGCAAAGGCCGAACGGCATCGGCCACCGATGTTGTTCGAACGGCATCGGCAACCACCTTACAAAGATAACCAATGGAGTTGCTTCGATGTTGAGTTTCACCACGGTGGTTTTTGCACGGCGCCGGGACTACATAGCTGACGAGAGCTCGCAAACCCCCGATCTGACGTCGTACAGGTGGGGTTTGCAGCCGTCAGTCACTCACTAGCCGAATATGTTTTAAGCTTCTGAGTCTCTGAAAGACCGCTGCGTTTTTCGTGTACCGCTGGAATAAGAAACGAAAAAAATCCCAGCATATCCCCGGGTGAATGATGATGAGCGGGGTGAAGCATAGAAGGGTTTTATCGGCAAACCGTGAATCACCGCTGGCCGCGTCCGCCTGCCTGTCTGTCTGTCTGTCCGCCCATCGGTCCGTCCGTCCGTCCGTCCGTCCGTCTGTCTGTCTGTCTGTCTGTCTGTCTGTCTGTCTGTCCGTCCGTCCGTCCGTCCGTCCGTCCGTCTGTCTGTCTGTCCACCATCCGTCCATCCATCCATTCATCCGTACATCAATCTATAGTGAACACTCTATAAGCACTGCCATCGCGCATCTTTTCGTCATATATTCATCATCTTTTTAATGTCATTATTCTGAATAAGAGACACCTAGGTAACTACTAAGATTCTGCGCTCTGGCAATGCCTCCTGTACTTTGCGATGCCTAGAGCGTCGGCGCCGATTCCTCCGCGCGACCCTCTCCAGTTTACGCACGCCACCGCCGCGCCACGGCGCTGTGTTTCTGACACTATCGTGCGCCTTGCCGGCAGGCGAGCGCCCGCGCAGTTTTTGCGGTAGACCATTCGGAGTGAGCGCTAATGCTGTGGTTCATTTTTTCTCAGGGTGCCACGTGCTACTTTTTATCGCGCGTATTGCCTCTTCGGAGCTCGATCTAATAACCGCAGCTGAAGCCCAGCCATGCGGTACTACTGCGTGCCTTTTTGCACCTCGAGCCAGCGCAAGAAGCAGCCGGGCGTTTCGTTCCACGAGATACCTGCAGATGCAACACTCCGGCAACAATGGCTGAAAGTTATATCAAGAAAGGACTGGCAGCCAAATTTCACATCCAACTACTCAGCTGTCTGCAGCCTTCATTTTCTCGATGCGGACTTTCGCGAAGACACCAAGAAACGCATGCTAAAACCAAGTACTGTGCCCAGTGTTTTCCCACAATACCCTTCTTACCTCAGGCCAGCACCGTCGAAGCCGTGAGGTGAGAGAACCATTGCAAAAAGTAAACGCGAATGTTCACCGACGAAATCAGCTTCCAATGGCGCGTATGAAAGCCTCACTCGTGTTCGTACAACGCAGCAGATTGTGTCGGACTCAATGTTGTCCATTATTGCGTGGACGTGCCCGTGTGTGACCACAGCAGCATCGCCTCTCAGGACTTCATGCAACAATGCTGCAAATCCACCAGAACAACCCTGACACTAGGCAGTTTTCAGACGCAGAAGATCCCAGACTTCACTGGCTGGAGCTCGTCTTTCTCGAGTACATCGAAATTCTGAAGGAAGCTAGCTCACCCGAAAATTTTCTCGCCAAGGAAACCTACCATGCCCTAGTTTTCACCACAGTTTCCAACGTGCAATGCATACAGTTTCTGTTGAATGAGTGCGACTTCACGTTTGTACTCACAAGGAAATTCTCATGCGATCCAATAGAATCATTGTTTGGATTTCTAAGAAGGACTGCCGGTTGCAATGACGTCATGGATGTGAGAAGTGCTGTTTCTGGACTAGAAAAAATTTTGAAGACAGGAATAGTCGCATCATCCGACAGAAACAACGTCAACAGCTCTACTTCCTTCTGCTCTTCCCGGGCTGTTAGTGGAAGTGAAGTAAGGGGCAGCACAGCAGCTGTCTGTGCGAACGCCAAAAGGGCGCAACAAGTGCTGCGAGAAGTTTGCTTGTCATCGAAGCCTTTTTTGCCGACCCCCGATATGGAAGCCATATCACTTGTTGGGCATAGCTCGCGTAGTGAGCGAAAGAGGTGCGTGTGAGAACTGTGTGTCTTTAGTTGAGAAAGCAAAAGGAAACTCTGCTGTGGATGGGTTGATTTCCCACCAAGACAGGGGTGGCCTCTACTACCCAACACAAGATCTCGTTACAGTTCTTTATGGACTGAAGAAATACGTGGACATAATGCTGTCAGACAGAAAAGCTCTCCTGAAACCAATGGAGCAGTGTTTGCAGCACAGTGTCAGTGCAATCACAGGCTTGCCTGTGTTGAAATGTAAAAGCTGCAATGATGACCAGAGAGAGGCTTTTATTAAAGTAATATGCAAAAAATTTATGAAGCCCCTATTTGCAAACCATGCATTAGACATAAGTGACAGAAATGCAGTGGCTAAGATCTATCACAACAAGCCGCTCTCACGCAAAGTACTGAAGCTTTGAAACGGCATATATTGGTTCTGTTCTTAGATTTTTTTTCAGTGAAGTGATTTCTTTAGACTGCAGACATCAACTGTGATAGCAGTGTCATGGATTGGGGAACTCTTCTTCCACCCTATTCGCTTTAAATTGTTAGTTTCGCTACATATGCATGATGACGCCCCTCGTTTTTTACCATTGTCTGTGACAACAAAGTCATTTTCTGCTTTACACTTTCTTTGACTACCAATATTTTGCATTTTTTTCTCCACAGCCGAGGCTGCTGCTATTTTGTATAGCTGTGATACTTACTCCTGTGATAAAATATATACATGTTCCCTTTTTTTGTTTACAATTTTCTGGCCATTATGTGCATGAACCTGCAGTTGATCATGCTTTACATCGATGTTTTTTTATATTGAAGCAATATCTATTCGTATTATTACCGTACTGTGATATTGCGTTATCTGCAGCACACCCCAGCTCTTGGCAGAGAATGCTTAGGCTGGCCTTTTGCTGCAGTGAATAAATATTCTGCTATTGTAGTTCCACTTGATTTACTTTTTATTTTCGTTCTTGACTTTATTTTCACTCAGCTAAGCCCTACAAACTTTGAAGGACAAAGCTTTCACAAAGATGAGCGCTGCGAAGCTCCACAGAGCGACTAGCGTAGTGGCTTTCTGTGGCGGAGCGTAGTGTCAGAAGCTGGCGCCGCCTCGCGGCAGTCCGGTAAAACACGGTGGCTGCGGGTGAACAATAGGATAGCGGCCGACGTGCCAGCATCTCAAAGTATAGGAGGCGTTGGCTCTGGCCAAGTTCTCCTTAATCTTGTTATAAGTAAAAAAAAAGAACCACATTAACCACCCTTTAAGGTCTTTTCTCCACACGTTCTGTGGAGTTGCGTATAAAGTGCTTGAAGATGGCACCAGTTGCCACTGAGACTCAACTTCACATAGAATATCAAGTTCACTTTGCACATGCACTCAGACGTAGACGTAGTCGTTCGGGTCTACTGAAAGTCATTAGCGCCTTCTTGTACTTGTAACTTCTGAGGTGATGGCCCATTCATAATTTTTCAACTTTTGCGCTCCCTGTTTCAATATCTTCAGAAGATGTATGTGCGCCCCGTTTTACTGGGTTATAGCTATGCCGTTCCTGTGTACTTTCGATCAGCTCCCCGTTTGGCCAAATATTTCAGTTGCTTGTTTGCTCTCATGCGAAGGGCACGGCACGACGGCACGACCGAAAACAGCCGAACATGTCTTCTTGTCTCTTATCATCACGCCATTTCCGCAATATTTAACGCGTACCACCTTAACCCAATCTTCAGTCCAACCATTGCTCTGTTCCTCTCTAAGCCTACTTATGTTAAAATAATTCAAATGAAGGCATTGATTCGCGATGACACGCATTGAGCGTAAACTTGTTTTGTGTTTGCGCTATACAAGAAAACATTTATCTTTGTTTCACAGAACAGCAATACCACAAGACACTCATCATATGCGCGTGTATGCGTAACTCTTGTTATGACATTGTTTCATTTACCCCCGTATTCCGCATATAATTTTCTCACTTTGCAGAACTGCTATCCGTTTCACTCGGCCCAGCAGAAGATCAAGACTGTCTTACATAGAAAGAACAGGAAAAGCCTAAGTTCTCATTTTTTACAGCCTTTTCACTTCGCGAGCGTTATCACTGAATAGCGCTTCTAATCCGACTGCGTAATGTAAATTTTCGAATGGCTACAAAAATCCCCATCCTCAACAATAATACGCCAATTTCAAGAAAGACGAAGAAAATGCCTAGATCCAAGTACAAATCCCCGGTGCAGGCATCACGGGCAGCACGGCGAATGCGACACAGCGAAAGCTTAATCTCTTGCTCAACGCTCAGTCATCTTGATTTGGTGGCTGCGCTCATACATTTGAACATTGTCAATCAAAAATAAGAAAGGACTTAACAGTCGCGCTGTGTTATATGCTCATCCTTTCGCTTCCAGACATTCGGGCAAGCTGGGATCCATTTCTCACGCAGCGCCCGCGGAGAGAAGGGTCTCCGTCTTCGACGGTATTCGAAGCGAAGTGCGGATATACGCGGCCTTTTTTGTGACATATCCTCGTTGAGAGACGTGTGGCTACTAAGTTGAACTAAAGATTCTATGCCCACAGTGAAATACATACCAACTGTAGATATAACATTTCCTGTTTTTTAAAAAATTGAGGACAAATCGCGGTGTCAATCTGTCCGCTTCTTAGGGCAATTAAGTCGTCTTTTTTTTTAAGAGTCGACAAAGATGTAGTTGCTCGGTTGCTATCAAGAAGCCATGTACACGTTCTACGCTAGGGCATAACTTGTTTTTAGTGACTGCTCGGGACGGCTTTAAGCTCTCCCATGGTAGAGTACTCTGTGCTCTAAATCGTTACCCCGTATTTCTACACCCCCCCCCCCCCTAACCTACATAACTCAGCTGGATATGTGATATCTGCTCTTCACGGGCGGCTATACGCTCTCCCAAAGTAGAGTACCTGTAGTACTCTGAATCGTTACCCCCCCCTCTCTCTTTAAACAGAAAACAAGACTATTTCGCCATAGTCGTGAACGTTTCGTGACGGCTTTTTGCTCTCCCATAGTAGAGCGTCAAGTGCTCTAAATCGTTACACTTCTAAACACACAATTCGCCATGGTAATTGGACAGCCTAATTCTCTCCTATAGTTTATTTTGGCACACTCTAATGCATCGAAAATTTCTTCTAACACAGCAGGGCATCTGCTGGACGCGGGTTTTGAAAAAGGCAGCTAGCAAAATAGCAAAGCACATTTAGGAAAGAAAGATATTCGCCAATTCGGACCATCATTTTTTGTTCTGTATCGCCATAAGATGAGCGAGACTTTTGCTGCAACACTTTACGTGAAGGTGGCAAATGATGTTGCCCCACCGTGGTGGTCTAGTCGTCTAGTGGCTAAGGTACTCGGCTGCTCACACGCAGGTCGCGGGATCGAATCCCGGCTGTGGCGGCTGCATTTCTGATGGAGGCGGAAACGTTGTAGGCCCGTGTGCTCAGATTTGGGTGCACATTAGAGAAACCCAGGTGGTCGAAATTTCCGGAGCCCTCCACTACGGCGTCTCTCATAATCATAAGGTGGGTTTGGGGCATTAAACCACACAAATAAATCAATCAATGACCAATGATGTTCGCGTCGCGATTCCTTGGTCTTTCTTCGTAACCGACCATGCATGCACTGCGCATATGCACACGTGGTGTACCTTTTCAGAGTACCTTTGTGTATTGGTCTAATGAAAGTAATGAAGTCGCCTGCGGTACTGCCATGCCTTTCTAATACGGCCTGTTCGAAGAATACATACAATTTTTATAGTGTACAATGTACCAGCCACGTTCTGTTTGAGCTTGCTGAATGAGACCTAAATAAGGCACCTACGAGCCATTACTGAACAGTAGCAATGCATAGACAGGGATCTCGCGAGCGGCAATCGCCACGTGCCCCGCGGCGCATACCGCGCATTCTGGAATCAACGGCCACTGAACTGAACGTCCTTGCAGAGCTTATTTTGCTCGCATGCAAGTTCGACACGGTTGCCTACGTCCACGTTATAGAACAGCCCAGAAACCAGCGTATTTCAATGCGGAGAGTACGAAAATGTAATGAACAAATTAGGAGAAAGGATGGGCGAAGATGCCTTCGAAGAGAAAGGAGAACTGGCCAACCATGTGTGAGAAGAACCGCGCGTGGTCCGGAAAGTGAGCTCCACCCGTTACCTCGGGCGGCGCATCCCTCTGCATGCGTGCGCGTACAGGTATGCAGACCAATTTGCCGGGGCAACGAAGCGAAAAAGCAACGTCAGCTACAAAGAAAGAAGAGGAGTATCAATGGATAAGGATCTTTCCCGTTATTGGATGTCACGCAGTCTCGTTCATCCATATGTATCCATACTTCTTCTTGGTGCCATGATTTATTCTGATGGCGACCTTCTCCGCTCTGTCTCTTTATCACGCGGCGCCTCTCTTTGCGGGACTGTTGATCGAGTGATACGTATCATCGAAGGCGGCGTGCAGACGTAAAGTATACTGAAGGGGGAAAAAATGTGCGTCTTGGAGCATCTATGCTCTAAACCACATCTCATATAACCAAGAACTTCTTATTATTGCATAGAGTTATTAGCAAAAAAATTATAAACAATCCTGGCCCCGAGCATATATCATATCATGACGCGGAGAAAGTTGAAAATAAACTCGGGGCTTTTACACAACCCGATATGGTTATAAGGTGCGCCATAGCGGGGCGCTCCAGGCTATATCTTGACCATCCAATGTTCTTTTACTTGTGCCTAACTACATAGATACATGGGCTCTTGTATTTTATCCCCATCGAAATGCGGCCGCTGTGGCGGAGAATCACACTCGCATCCTTAAGCTTAACAGCGTTAAGTTGCAGAGAACACTTACGAGCACAGATTCGGCCGTGCATCGCTACCGCACGTCGAAACTCCATTACATACTGGTCGACTCACCAAAATTGGTCCCCCCCCCCAAAAAAAAATTCTTGTGATTTCCCTGTGACACCACCTCTCAGAATGAAAATTTATGGGATGCATTGTTGTTGTCGCACGAAGGAAGCACGCGCACGCTGTAGTTTTTGTTGGCTGCCGAGACGGCATTGTATTGTTGTCGTGGTCTGAAAACTATTGCGGTCGCGCATACGCATGACATTTCGTAATGTTCAGCACGCAGCTGACGCCTCACAATTGCATTTCACGTGTTCGAGTGGAACAGCGAGGCTTAGGCAAACACGCATACGCTCATATCCCTGTGGCGGCGTCCGTTTCTTGAACTGTCTTTAGAGTGTATTGCAGGCAAAATGCAGTGCGCGCGCGTAGTCTGACGAAGTCACCAGGTGCATCGCGACGTTCTCAATGAGTTCAGACCGCCGTTTGAGTGGTTATTATACGACCGCTATTGCTCGGGTATGAGTGACTGGCTTTTTATCAGCACCACCACCGAGAATGCAATGGGCGTATTATTTTTCCTTCAAAATGGGTGGCCAAGCTTGATACAGCGCATGTATATAGTTTCTTGTTTCATTAGCACTCTGAAATTTTCGATGAATTCTTCCCTTAGATCTGCTTGAATTATGTTTAAGTTTATAGCAGCGGATATTCTTACTCGTTGCATGTCTGCGATCTCAACATAGTCACCAAAGAAGCAGTGACAGTAAATATATTCGTTGCCTTTAAATGAATTTGTAAAAAGTAGGAGAAAAGAAGTGTGTGTACGTAGGTTGAGGAGGAAGAAGTCAGGTTAGAGTTGATAGTTTCTCATACCAAGCCCAGTCCCCCCAAAGGGCTGAGGATTTTGAAGAGGTTACGCCTGCAGAATTAGCAAACGTAGTCAGAACACTACCCCATTCGGCTCCTGGTCCTGATGGCATGACGACATCAGTGATAAAATCTGTGCATAAAATATTCCCACTTGGCCTACTCGAAATTATTAATCACTCACTTAGAAGCTCTTGGATCCCACCTGATTGGAGAATGACAAAAGTGATTCCATTATTAAAAAAGCAAGGCGCTGGGTTTACCTTAGATAATATCAGGCCCATTTCACTTACATCGAACCTAGTAAAACTAGTTGAAAGAATTTTATATAGACGTATAGATCGATGGATGTCAGAAAAACTGACACTGAGCCCATGTCAGATTGGATTCAGGCGTGGTTGCTCCATTTGGTGTGCGCACGTGGATCTCGAAAGCAGAATCCAACTTGCTCGCTATCAGAAACAATACTCCGCTTTGGTAACCTTGGATATCACAAAAGCCTATGATAGCGTGGAGCATGTTAAACTGCTAGATTCACTTCAGAATTTAGGACTGCCTCAATACTTTGTGGCCTGGATCCATGCTTTCTTAGGTGATAGAGAATTTTACTGCTCGCAATCTGGTGTCAACTCTTCAGTATACAGGCAAACGAGAGGTATACCGCAAGGGTCAGTACTATCGCCCTTATTATTTAATGCTCTACTATGTTCCATTCCCATACAGCAAGATGTACAGGTCTATGTGTATGCCGATGATATTGCATTTTTTGCTGCGTCGGCGGATATTCACACACTGTACCTGATTCTGCAGACATACATGAATAGTCTGGAAACGTGGCTGGAGGATATCAACCTATGCCTCAATACAAACAAAAGTACAATCATAGTTTTCGCACAAAATGCCCCAGTGCGAATTTCACTAACGTACCGGCAGGACACCATACCTCAGGTCGAGTCAGTTAGGTACTTGGGGGTAACCTACACCGAAACACTAAACTGGAGTCCCCACATAGAAAACATGGCCGCTAAAGGAGCACGTGCCGTAGGGATGCTGCGCAGGCTCAGTAATTATCGTGCCGGTTTGAGTAGAGACGTGCTCATTATGATATATTGCATGTACATTCGACCGATACTAGAATTCGGCTGTGTTTTGTTTTCTGGCGCTCCGGCCTACAGAGTTCGACCACTGATTCTGCTAGAACGCGAATCTTTACGCTTATGCCTAGGGCTACCCAAATATGTTGCCAACAATATCCTATACGAAGAATCCCGCCTGCCTTCTCTTATCAAAAGATTTCATATTCTAACAGTACGTACATTCCTTAAAATCTATGCATCACCTCAGCGGAGGGCAGAGTATGTGTTCATTAACCAGCATACCTCATTCTTCAACCACCAATGGCCTAAATTAAGGTGTCCTCAAGTAATATTTACTCAGAAACTTTTGGAGCCCTTAAGAGTAAACCTTTGGGAAACACTTGTGCTCAACACTGTAGATGCAATTAGGATAGAATTTGACGATATATATCCCAAGAATGCAAAAACTTTACCATATCAGTATATAAATGGCATTTTGGAAGATCATTTGGCCAATCTAGAAACATCCACTGTGATAGCGACTGACGCTTCGGTTTATGGTGAGAAGGCTGGTGTAGGAATCCTATCATCCTCTCTAGATTGGGCTTTCGCAATTCGATTACCCGACTTTACACCTATTTACCAAGCAGAACTACTGGCAATAGTCCTTGCATTGCGTAAAGTGCCGCAAGATCTATCAGAGGTGATTGTTATAACAGACTGTCTCTCGGTCTGTACTGCCTTAAGCTCACCAACTTTTTCGCGTACCTTAGAAACTTTCTACTCGCTCATTACTAGACATGTGCGACTCGTCCGACTAGTTTGGGTACCAGGCCATAGAGGTTTAGCTCTAAATGAGCATGCAGATGCACTAGCTGTATCTTCCCTTGATTGTCCTGTTTTACCTATTTTGCCTACTTCTGAATATATAACAGCAGCACGCTTTGAAAAACGCACAACGGCCAATAACTTTGAAAAATCCCCTTTGTATCAGACTTTACACAGCTAAAGTTCCCTTGGAAGAACAAGTGGTGTTCATCAAGGAAGGAAGAAATAGTAATTACCAGGCTGCGTTGTCGAGTCCCCTCATTGAACTTTTACCTTCACAGGTCGGGTCTGGCACACTCGCCTTTGTGCCTTTATTGTAATGAGAGGGAATCTTTGGAGCACTTCTTTTTGTCGTGCCGAAAATTGAAAACTCAAAGGGAAAATCTACTAGAAGAACCCCTACGAAAGTTGGGCTTAAACTTTACACTTCCGGTGATTCTTTCATTTGGCGCAGTCGCATTTGGATTCAACCACAGGAGCGTTTTTACCGCTGTTACAAATTTCTTACGAGAATCTAAAAGAATGGAATTCTAAAAAAAAATGGTAAATTCAGTTGAGTTATCTATTTTTTTCTCTTTTTTGTATGTTTATATGTTTTCTTTTCTAGGTTCTTTTTTTATGTAACACCTTTTTATTATTACCTATATTACCTAATTAATCCAACCCTCTCTTTCAAGAAGTGAATTAATTTAAAAAGCAAGGCACCGTCCCATTCATGGCCTATCCCCCTAGGTGGGTTGTGCCAAGGTGTTGAGGAACCAACCAACCAACATACTGAGCAAAGCAGCCGCATGACCCTGGTTATGATAACATTTTTTTTTTCAGTCTCGCATTTCCTGCAATGATTCTTTTCTACGCTACAGGCTAGGACAAAATACACTTTAGGTGCTTCAGCAAGAGAGAAAATAAGCAAATGTAGAGAATAAAAGTTTATACGAGCCTATATGAACCATCCTTTACAGCGATCCGTATAATGTTTAAGCCCACCGACAGCCATTCATGTGCGTCTCATCACTTATGAGTCAGCCGCAGTGCAGTGCGTGCGACCGCCGGCCTTGACCTCGCAGTCTGCGGAAAAGACGACCGCTGGTGCAGTCTTCCTTCCAACCCAATGACAGCGACCGCGCGCTCGTCAAAGAGGATCCTTCTCGCCGTGGTTGAGCCCGCGTATTGTCGTATAACAACAGCTGACCGCTGGTCTCGCACAACAATCGCGCCGTCTGGATGCCGCCGGCACTTCTCCCGTTTGCACAACCCGCGAGGACAAACGGAAAAGCTGGCGTTTACAGCCTGCCTTACCTCGAGGCCGTTGTATACGCGTCTGTGCGTCTGTGTGTCCCCTCGGCATATGCCCGAACACGTTTAATCACAATTCCAGAGAGAGATAGCGAGAGAGAGAGAGAGCGTAGCCTGATTCCCACGTTATGAGGGCCTCTAGCGCGCGGCGTGCTTCGGTTTGCGCACCGGCGGGTAACCCGAACGAGGCGTCGTCAGTGACGTGTCGTTGCACTTGTATGCGCGCAGTCTATCTGGGCTACCGCGCGTGGTATACGCCTTGCGGCTAGCACGGCTGCACGTGGGTGTGGCGAAGGGTTTCGGCAGAATCACGCTCTCGCGTATTATGATAGATCCCGGGGCGATCGGATGCAATCTGGGCAACTTGCTCTCGGCGCGAGCACGTCTTGTAGCCCTATACTGGCGGATGAGGAATACCAGCCGCTCCAATGAGGATATGGACGTCGCTTCACTCGGAAATATATTGCTGTGAAAGTCGTCATCAACTGCCAGATGTGATTTGCCTTATGGTGTATTCGATCCAACAAGTTGCTGATAGTAACATAAGTACTAACGCGGGGTTATTGGAGGAAGATGAGGAGGATAAGAGGGAGCTGCTTATCTTCGAAAGAACGTGTGAAATCCGCAATGTGGTTCGAAGATTTCAATATTCTGGCAAATCGAAGGAGGACAGTGGTGTCTGAAGACTGCTCAGTAAGATATTTCACGACCTCAAGCCTGCTAACCTCCCTGTCCTTCCTCATTTATTCCTCCTCCAGTACTGCCAATTATGCCTGCGATCTCGTGATTACCAGCACATTAACACTTTCTATGATGACTGGAAACCATAACTCGGAACATTAGCGCAGAGAAAACACACAGAAGACGGCAGAGCAAGATGAGACACGGTGCTAACAATTCAGTGCTGATGGCAAGTGATTGCGTATATATGCACACGGCACCAGGTGAAAAGAAAAAGAAGGGAGTGGGGGTGGGGGAGGAGCATGTAAGACAATGGACCCAGCATATCACACAAGTGGCTGACGTGACAAAAATAGCATTTCCTTTTTTAATGGACAGATTGTTTTTCGTTGACGTGCGGGGTTTAACGTCCCCAAACCACCATATGATGATGAGAGACGCCGTAGTGGAGGACTCCGCAAATTTCGACCACCTGTGGTTCTTTAACGTGCACCCCTATCTGAGCACACGGGACTACAGCATTTTCGCCTACTTCGAAAATGCAGCCGCCGCAGCCGGAATTCGATCCCGCGACGTGTGCGTCAAGATTCTTTTTCCTTTCACGCGGTGTCATGTTCATATACAATGTGTGCTCTCAGCTGCAATAAACACTCAGTTGTTAATTTAGCACTCTATCCTATCTTGCTCTGTCATCATCTGTGTGAATTTTGCGTTACTGTTCTGAGTTATGCACTGCCAGCAAGCCCACCAGTCAGTTCTTTAAAATGAGAAACCATGGTCACAGCCCTTATTATGTTGAAAATACCCGTTGCATTAATCTGTTGTGCTTTGCACCGACACTTCCTCAAATAGGCATTTTAACAGCCATTTCAAACAGGACGCAAACGTGATGTCATAACACGTGAAATCGGCATTGTTGAATGAGAGGCGTAGGCAGATTTTTTTTTTTTTTTTTGAGGGAGCACTTTCTTGATTTTGGTGGCAGAGTGGCAGAGGAGTAACCACTTCAAATGGTCATGTTTTGCTCTGTATGCCATGGATAGATGAATGGTGGCACTTTATTTATAGTCCTGAGAGGCATGAATAACGTGCAATGAGCTTCTCCCTCGTTGAGGCGGGCAGTTTCACTATGTGTATGAGCTGCTCCCGCAGAGCTTCTACAAGAAGAGGAATTCGCTTAGTATTACGATCAGTTGAAAGCTGCCTCAGCTAAATTTTCAGTAATCTTAAGTCGTTGTTTCGAGGGTTGTTTGCACAATATACGATGTATGAGCCGTCTATTTTCGGTCGAATAAGTGACTGTCTAAAGGCGAGAACGTTGTGCCCTTGAAACACCCTAGGCTTTATTGTACATATCACGAATTTTAACGAGCAGGTAGTTGTATTCTTTTAAAAAAATCTCCGTACAAAGTGCAATGTCCGTGCACGAGGATCATCAGTGGCCGGCGGCGGAAAATAGGAAACGTAACATGTCCAATATGTTATCACTGGGGCTGTTTCTCGTTTGCAGCTGTTAAAGTTGTACAAGCGTAACAGAAAATACGGACGTGGTACGAGTCATCTTGGGCAGCCCACGTTTCTTTTTTTTTTTGAGAAAGTATATAAGAAACTTTTCTGTAGATTAGATAATAGAAGCCAATTTAAGCTGTCGTCAATACACTGCGCCATGTCTATACGCGATGCGTCAAACGTTTGATGCACAAATCAACCAGAAAGAGACATAAATAAAAGGAAGAGACAGGGAGGTTAACCTAGAAGAGCCGGTTTGCTACCCTGTACAGGGTTGGTGAAATAAGGGTCGGAAAGAGGATATAGATAGAGAGATATGAAATAAATTATAAAAAAATCGCATGCACACACGTGCAGCATGTTCCGATCAAAGACGTTTGGAGAGGCCGGTTGAACGCAAGAAGCGTAGGAGCGCCTTCATAGCCTTCTTCTATAACATAAAGTCTTGTTGGTATAGCGCAGGATTCTTTCTTCCGAAAGAGTCGGGTTGTACAGTTCGCCTAGTGCATTGCAGAGTGACTCTCGCTGCAAGCAGTATTGTGGGCATTCACACAGAATGTGCCAAGTTGTTTCGTCACTGCCGCAATCGTCGCATGCAGCAGTGTCGGCCATTTCTGTGCGAAACGCGTATGCATTGGTAAAAGCGACACCCAAACATAATCTGCACAGCATAGTAGCGTCTCGTCGGCGTAATTCTGGAGGAATTCGAAGACTGAGAGTTTGGTCTAAGGTACATAATCGTGCATGGGTCAAATGTGACTCGTTCCATTGCGACGTGGTGCGCTTGCGAGCAAGCATGCGGAGTTTCCGTGCAGCGTCGGTTCTGGAGAGCGGAATCAATATTTGATCGCTTTCAGTATAGGCAGAACGGGCCCCTCAATCGGCCCGTTCATTGACAATTATTCCACAACAACTTGGAAGCCATTGAAAGACTATATCATGTCTTTTCTCAATGAAATGGCGAGTTTTTTCTGCAATCTGCAATCACAAATCGGCAAAGACGTCACTATATCGTATACACTGAAGAGCAAAGGCAACATCAAAGGCAGTCCCCACGTCGTTGGGGAACACCCGCGGCCTCTTCTGATCCGGTCGACAGTTCTGCTTTAAACTCATTCTCGAGTACAGCTTCTACCGCGGGAGCACTTGCGTTTTCCTTTGACATTTACGCTTTCGGGAACTATAACGGTACTCATTTTGTTTATCTTATTAAACTACCACTTCTTTTTTTTCGTGGAATTCTCTAATTCTGCACGTATATCGTGGGCAGGCACGGGTTCGAAACCGCGATCTAATAATAATATGTGGGGTGTTACGTCCCAAAAGCAGGATATGATTCAGAGACGCCATAGTGGAGACGCCATAGCTCCGGAAATTTCGACCATTTGGTGTTCTTTAACGTGCAGTGACATAGCACAGTACACGGGCCTCTATACCACTTCACCTCCATCGAAACGTGACCGCCGTGGCAGGGACCGAACCCACGACCTTCAGGTCAGCAGCAGAGAACCCTAGCCCCTGATCCATGTAGGCGGAAGGAGGGCAGTGGTTATAATAAAAAAAACAAAGAGAAAAGTGTCACCCGTAACTGCTCATCCTTAAGATGACACTTCAACAGGTCGGCACAATGAGAGTAATGGGAGTAAATGATATAGGAGCAGATGATAAGTGTCGACTAGAGTACATAAAAATAAAAAAAATAAAACACATTCTATCAGTCTCCCCCACGGACGCATGAACCCTCGCACGCAACACGCAGTCGACTGGTAAAACTGCCAAGAAAATCGGTGGAGGAATGAAGTGCACGTTTTGACAAAGCAAATGGAAGAAGGTTGGGGCTTTCCAAACTCACGTAGTAAGTCCGGTTGGCCCCGGTGGTAGCGCCACTTCAAAGGGTTAATCCTTAGGTGCGATGGCATCGTGGATGAGCAAGGCTGCCGCACACAAACCGTGCGCTGGGAATCCACTGGCAGGATCGCGAGAATAGCACGAACTGCCGCAGCAAGTGTGGCTATCACCTTGTCCTTCGAGAGTCGACGGCGGTTAAGTAGGAGGAGCAGGTGATGTGGTCGTCGAGGTCGTAGAGATGACAGTGGCGCTTGATGTATATTGTAGGGTGGTTCCTGAAGTCATTCCACAGGCACCGGCGAGAACATCCCGGAACGAGCTGCCCTTCATGACCGACGCACTGCCCCGCTGGTCGATGGTGTTGACAGCGGTCCTGGCTTGCTCCAACGCTTGGAGGCGCGTAACGGGGCTATCCGAAGAGGCAATGATGACGGCGGCCTTGCGCTGAATCTACCAAAGAGGACAGTGCAGCTCGTCCACTGGGTGGCTTCCTCTGCAGTTCAGGCAGCGTGGGATGTCGTGGATCTCGGTCCCTTGGGGTGGCTGCTATCGCAAAGAAGGCAGCGCTGCTCGCGTGGCCAAAACATCTGCAGCGGATACGCTGAAGGGGTTGCGGCAGTCGACGCCATACTCGGCGTTGCTACTTTAACAGCAGGATTTCGGGAGGGATGACTGTGCCCCTGAATGTCAGCGTGAGGCACTTGCCCCGGCGCGCACACGGTACGATGGGAGCGTCCGACGCAATGTTGGCTGCGATATCCTCCATATCGATGTGCGGGTCGACGCCGTACACCAAGCCGATGTAAGTGTTGTTGCTGAGGCACTTGCACCTCACCCTGGTCTCGCAGTTGGTTCCCACTCACAGGAGAGAGACGAGGTCCGAGGCGGGCTATGTGTCCACAGCCACGAAGTTGCGCCTGTGGTTGATGCGGACGCGTCGAGTGGCCGGAAAACCAGTGAGGAAGCCGGTGATCGGCTCACTAATCACCGCCAGGAAGTTTGCTTTCTTCCCGAGTGGCCGATTGATGAACGTGTCACCTTGCTCGTTATTGGTCGGCTCCGGAAAGGTGCGGTAGTGCGGGTGGTTGAGTGGGTGAGAGGGGGCGCAGGGAAGCACCGGGGGCTCGCGCACAGGTGTAGCTCTTGGGGCTGGTGTGGGTGGCTCTGTGAGTGCGAGTTTTGAGCGGCCGGTGCAATGAGGAGGGGGTAGGCACTTATGGTGTTGCGATGCGAGTGTTCCTCGCAGGGTGAGCTCGTTTGTGCCTCGTTTGGGGGGCCATACTACGTTTGTGCGTCGATAGGGCGCGCCGGATTTATAGTGCAGCAGGCGTGCTGGTGTCCGTGGTATGCCTCCTTTACCTTGCATTTCAACCAGCTGCCCAGTGCTGCTCCAACAACTGCTGTTGTTGTTGTGTGGGTGGCGCGGCGCTGGCAGCCGCGACTTCCGAAGGGCTGACATTGCTGGTGTTGGATTGCAGATCAGCTTTTTTCTCGTCTTGGCAACAGATTCCTGCTGTACTTCCGAAACTTGCTGAGCGGTAGTGCGCTGGCAATGGGATGCCAACATGGCCTCGTCCTCCTGGTAGAAATTTTTCAGGACGTTACGCGCTGGTCTGTTGCCCTGAGGAGGGCGGCGTGCGCCATGGCGCATGGGACAGAGCTTTAGCTACACTTGATAGTTCACTGAAATCCCCGATACCTGAGGAGTGTCGCTTGGGTGGCCTTGCCATTCTGTAGCCCTAAAAAGGGCTTCGCACAAAGCGCGGGTGGTTAGCGAAAGCGGAAAGCGAGGGAGCGCAAAAAAAAAGAAGAAATGTACGTCGCTCCGGTTCCTTCACCCAGGTGGATGAAACCACACTCTAAATCTGCCACGTGGATTTTATATACGCATACCGTATTTGTATACATAATAAATCCAGTTTGTGTCTTGTCACATCCTTTCGAAAGATCAGAACGAAATAAAATTCAGATTCCATGCCAGTTCACGCATCGAGTATGAGCGATCATTGTGGCTGTGTCAGAGCTAACTATCTTAGCCGAAGGTGAATGAAGAGATCTTCAATGTCTAGTGCAAACACGTGGGACATAAGACGCAGGAACTTACACAAACTGTAGTTTCGCCTAAGCCTACAAACGCGACAGAGCCCCCTTCGCCTTCGCCATGCATCCTTTGTTTTCCCTTCATTGTTATTCCGTCTTTTACCCAGCTGCGTGTGCTTAATTTGTTCGGCGTGATGTGTACGGCGATCGGGTGACGAGCCGCGAGGTAAATACCGCGGAAGCGAATCTTGTCGTTCATCTGCGCTGAAGAGAGGGGCTATTGTCCTACACGGCTACGCTCCCTCGAGACCAGGAAGACAAGCCTCGACCTATACCTCGGTGCGAGGCTCAGCGTCGCGAGAGCCTGTATATACATGTAGCTATAAGCGTAAAGTATACCCTCTGCCATGTATACGGTATATACCCTTGTCTCCCATATACAAGAACTGAAGGCTTCGGACCTCGTTCGTGGTCCATTGGAGAACGCGAATAACCGCGACGTCACACGCTCCGTACACTACACGCACTCATGCTACCGTGAACAACAAGCGGCTCTTGATAGAAATAATAAATACGAGGCTGCAGAGTCAGCAGCAATTCCGCATGCAAGAACGCCTCATGGCAGCCCGCCGGCCTTTGTGTTGACATGGACTCACGCGCAACTCCCTCAGCAACGAGAGAAAGGCCCGAAGAGATACGACAACAATGAAAGATGGAAGGAGTGCTGAAGCGAATTCTTCACGGACAGAACATAACCTAGAGCGAGAGGAATAGTGTTTTGTGTGCGTAGACATCAAGCAATAAAATACCGTTGAAAACTTTGTGTAACTACTTTTTTCCTTTTTGTTTTCATGCGCACGGTTATGCTATTCTGTTCGCTTTTTCGGCACCTTGTTTGAATCCGTAAATTGAGCAACGTATCTCCTGTTTACCCTATGTTTATCCCTTATTGGCTCAGAAGAAAAACTTTTTCTTTTGTTCCATAGAATTCCGCAAGTTTTGTCGCATGCTTTTCCTAATCAGGCATGACGAGATTTCGTTGATCTTTTTAGTGGCAATGATAGTAACACAACATAAATTCCGACAGATCTCAAACAATGCGGGAATCGATTTAATGCGATGAGGTCAGTGAGGAGAGGCCGATGCCATATACTTTGAGCCGTCTTGTCTGCAGTGTTTTGACGTCTTTGTGTAATTCGAGTTGTTGTGTGCACATGGCAGGCTTCCTATAGACCCGTTGACTACAATTACGTCTAATGGGTGGCTCATGGTCTTACGTAACTCCGGCACTCACGTTACAGCACAGACGTCACTTTTGCTGAAGCGAAATAAAATCAGTGTTCCCTTTGCTTACGTATTCCTGCGGGAAAAATCATCCATGTTGAGTAATAAAACTAGTGCATATATAAACGTTTGTATGCTACATTAAAATCACTGAGTGCAACAAACGTTACGTATTTCTCTTGATTAATCCACAGAATGTGTCTTATTAGGTTTTAGTTCCTTTCTTCACTTGCCTGAGTTGATGTGCAGTGTGAATCACCTGTGGCGCATATGCGCGCATACCAAGGGCTGTGGAATGCGCGTATGGGCCACGCGGGAAGGCGGGAAAGGGTTTCATTACGTGCGTGACAGGCATATAGTGCTATTTATGCCATGACCTGTCAGCCTTGTGTGTCATAGACCCTCCAGTGCCAGTTTTTGTATGTGCGTACAACGTCGAGGTGGCGGCGACGAGAGCATGCTGACACAGGCAGCTAGATAGATATAAACGGTCAAAGTGTATTTCATTCCCGAAGAAATCCTTCGCATATAATACTTCACCACGCAATTCAACAGCCTCTGTACATACGTATTCGCTTTTATCGTGTATCAGGGTGCCGCGCACCTAAGCACTGCCTTCGCGGCTTGTGGGACGCGGGGATTTATCCGAAGCTCTGTAAGGGCGTCCTTTGCAAAGTGCATCTGAAAAGGATCCGCCAGCCGCAAATAGCAATAGGTGAATAGCAGCAAGGATAAGAAGCGTGAAATGCGCCGAAATAGAGATGACTCGACATTTTCTTGTCGCATTTGATTTGCGCTATGCCTTCCAAGTCCTCTGAAATGGAATACGAAAAGCTGCCGCCGGGGCCAAGGTATACGAAGTATGGGATCGTTTTCGGTGGCGCGACCGTGGACCATGACGTGTGGCGTGTATACACCACGCTGGCCGAACGCCCACCTGGCCTGACAGTTCTTTACGAGGGATTACGGTGGCTGCTGCTTCGCGAGGTCGAAGGTGTGCGTAATCCTTTCGCTGACGCGTCTCGTAGCTATACTACGGAGCTTTTTTCAACCCAATGGTGGCAGCATCACTCTGATATGTATATGTGCTACAAGCACGCCGTGGTCTCCGTGTCTGTACGGCGCCGCTGGTCTTGCCAGGTGTCTGTGCTTGTAAATCAAGACACCGGGCTTAAGCTCTCGGCCGTCCACATCCTCACTGTCAATGCGGCGTTGTATATAGTGAACCGCGCATCACAGGCTATAACTCCATAGACGTACACGCAGGCACTGCATTTGGAAGAAAGGCCCTGGCATGCTTCGACAGGGTAGTTCCTGAGGCCAAGCATCGGATACACAGCTACACAGGCCACGAACTACTCGGGAACGAATCAAGTGATAAAAAGAAGTTTGATCATAACTTGCTGTTTTTAGCGCAGGGAACAAATACGGCCGAAGAGAGCCAATAAAAAAGAATTTTCGTGATCACGTGTCCTACTATCGTCGCACTATTCTCGATGTAAAGGTATTTTTATGTGGGATTTAACGTCCCAAAACCACCATATCATTATGAGAGATACCGTAGTGGAGGGCTCCGGAAATTTCGACCACCTGGGGTTCTTTAACGTGCACCCAAATCTGAGCACACGGCCTACAACACTTTTGCCTCCATCGGAAGTGCAGCCGCCGCAGCCGGGATTCGATACCGCAACCTGCGGATCAGCAGCCGAGTACCTTAGCCACTAGACCACCGCGGTGGAGCTTTAGTTCATGGAAGTAGTATTCAGCAACATACCTCAAGTTAAATGACAAAGCTTAGTTAAATGACATCACCACCACGAAGTAGAGAGTCGGACCAAGACTCCGTCTGGTCGGGAAAAGACATGACGATGATCAAGATGGAAACCGACCACGAATGTTCTCGTAAATGCAACGCGCATTACATTATTTTACGCCAAAATTCATGGTCGGTGTCCATTCTAATTGTCCTCGTATCACCACACCATTTAGCGCTGCCCCTCTCTCCTTCCCTTTTTCGCTAAAATAAACAAACAGAACGCGATACCCATTCATTATATTTTATGGGCGCTGCTACGCGTCCGATTCGTTCTCTGATAATGGAACGTTTATATAGTTGAGCCCTTTCACGAAGAGTCAGCGGCCCAAATCCACTCGAGATCGTGTTCTGTTCTCCCACGCAGTATTTCGCTAACGAGAGCTCGGAATAGCGCGAACGGAACGCGGTTCACACCCTGCGTACAATCGTCACTTCCTCGTGCCTGCAAACGATGACGGATCGACAGCAAACGGTGAAGCGCGCGCGCGCATTTGTAGTACGTGGCACAGGAAGGAGCCGAAAACAAACCCATTGATCAACGCGTCGTCTACAATCGTCACGAAGGAAAGGGGCAGAGTGTAGTTGAAGGGGAGCGAATGCCGGTGGCGGCTCATATGCGTAGCGGCGGGTCGTACAGCCAAGCAAGTAAAGCCGTGAGGGAGCGTTGCTCGCAGGATGCAACGGGCGAGGTCGATAGCCTGGTTCCCGCGCGCTCAGCGCTGGGCTTCGTCTCACCACCGATCGCCAACCGCGATACATACGATGCCCGCCTCGCGGAGCCGGGGGACCACTCGAAAAACCGATCGCCCCCCCGAGCCGCCACGCACTGAACGAATGTGTGCCCATTACGAGAAGAAGGAAAGCGAAGAGAGCCGCCAGTCGATGCGAGCGTGTCGCAGCGGCTACGGAGCACGGCGGCACAGTCGTCAGTGGTGGCGTTCCGCAACAGCGCTCATATAGGCGGAAAAAAGAAATGAATGTATCGCGGAGGAAGTCAGTGTTTTTGCACCCATGCGACGCCCCGAAATAAAGGACACGACGTCTTCCTTGCAGTGCCCGGTGCCAGCGGCGTTCTCAGCACGGTCGAAATCAGTGGCAGATACTTTCGTACACGTTGCCTCGCTCCCGACAGCTACCTTTAGCCGAACGCTTCCCACAATACGCAGCGCCCTCTGTAAGCGTACGAGATATGCAACAGCTCTATAGAAAAAGGCGTGGGGCACTGGGATATGTGAGATATCTGATTCGCAGGTCGAGCTAAAATGGGAGAAACATTGTCAGTTTTACTTGTCAATAACTGTGCATGGGAAAACGGGGGCCGATGGATTCTATGCCCGCACGTATCCGGAGCAAGCCGAAGCCAACAGCAGGCTCTCGTATAATGGCGCTCTATACATACTTGAGAAACATATTTCGAAGAACCTGTAACGCAGTATACGACGGTGTGTAGCCAAATCAATTGGTATATACACACCTTTAGGTGGCGAGCGGGTGCTGCTACTAGGTTTTCAATATTTACCCCAGAGTCACCAACAGCAACCGCTAGGGTTACGAAAAAATATCTAGATGACATTAAAATCGACAAAAACATTAGTTTGACAATCGTCCACCAAGTTTCGCTGACCATGTGACTCATGTATGTTATCGCTCTTAATTCCAGTTGCAAACTTGCATATTCAAGAGTAGTATGCGCTTATTATGAGAAAAAGAAAGCATAATTGAGGAAACCAGTTATGCTTTCTGGTGTGACTGGTTGGTATTACAATACGCCGAAATATGTCGCTTGTGGTGAGCATGCCGTCGACGCCGCGCTGAAACGAAGTGGTTCCGTACAGATCTTCGCTCCAGCATTTGCGCCGGTTACGCTGTGAAGCAGCCCGAAAGTAGTGTCACGCGGAAGAGCACGTTGAATATATATATATATATATATATATATATATATATATATATATATATATATATATATATATATATATATATATATATATATATATAATAACGAAGAAGCAAGAGTGCGCTTTTAAGGAAAGAGGAAGATGAGCTTAAGAATACAACATTAAGCCGGGGCTGCGGCCGAAAATTCGCGCACGCACTTTAAGCTTAAAAAAAGTAAATAGGTATACGTCGAAGCGATGAAATAATGTGTCAGGTAAACGCAGAGAATGCGGGAAGCGTCGAGTGGCACTTTTCGAGTCGAACCAGCCATTGTCGCTCCGTTAACGGTCCACTCAAACGACTGGCTCGTTGACCTCCGGCGCTAGGGAACAACAAAGCTACGGAGTTCTGTCCTTTACCTTTCCACATCTTCGCTCATTCTTTCAAGCCACAGCACTCGTGGCCACTCGACGGACTTGACGCATAACCTGGACCATCACGCGGCCTCCGAGAGTTTCCGGTGTCACATAATTTCCCGTGGCTCGAAGAAACGCCATTGTACGCATCCACGATAAACGACCCAACGGCTAATCGACTTCTGTCGGGAAAAAAGAAGAGCATTTCGCGCACAAATATCCGGTGCTCCATTAAATAAAACTGCTTAAGTTTATTGCGACACTTCCTTCGCGATTGCCGCCCTCGGTTTGGCTTTCAGTGAAAATAAAGCTCTGAGTGGCGCCGCAGGAACGATGGAGGTTAGGCTGTTGGCTTGGCCTGCTCTTTCCTGTACTATATACAAAGAGGGCCGATCGCCTCTTTGTGATGACTATAGAGACGCATTTTTTTTCTTTGTTCCTGTTTACGGCCTATACCGGTTATTGTGGCCGCTTTCTGGGCATGGCTTCTTTTCACGTATGCACCTTGCACCCCTTCATTTTATTTATTTATTCATTTGCGTTTCCTGAAAGTGATTATTCTTGAGCTGTGAGACTGCGTGAAATATGCTTGTAACTTCCGCGTATAGATGGCAGGGTATCGCGCCACGTCCGCCTCTTATACGATAAACTAACTAGTGTTGGGCATCACCACACCACTGGTGACATTTAAAGTTTGGTTTCGGTTGATCGAAGCTTCATCGAGTATCAAACTTGCCACTTGTCACAGTCGTCGTAATGGATTTGATTATATAAAATTTGGGAGACACTGGAGCTTCGCCTTCCAGAGTAAAGTGCGATAGCGTAGTTTATTTTTCTACGAGATGATCAACGTATACCCTTCCCAACGAAGAACGCAATTCGAAAAGGTGGTACGTGACTGGGCAGTGGATCAACATCGGGCGAGACTACGTACATCGCAATATGCATATATATGATCTGCAGTACTCCCGGATTCAAACGTGATATGAATTTTCTTTTAGTATAATGACTGGTATGCGCCACTGCTCGCAATAACCGCGTCGTGTCTCGACGAATCTGGTCTCTCAAGATAATGTTAGCAATCATCTATACGCGTTCGAGTCTAAATCATGCCGATATAACACAAACTGATGACGTCGGGAGCAAAATCATGCGAATTTCTTAGCCCTTGATTGACCTGTTTCTATCCGTGAGTATTGTACTGTATAAATACATACGTCTTTTTTTTTGTCAACTAAAAAGAAACTTGTTGATCAGTGGTAATTTGTGCATTTTGCCACGGCGACATATTGTCGCACTGTGCACGGTGTACGCCATAGTCACACTGTTCACGGCTTTCTCTTTAACCCCCTCCAATATCACCGTATCATTTGCCATGCTCCCTCCCCTTCCCACGCACAATCTGACGCCAACCAACGGCCATAGATGTCATTAGCTCCCGTTTGAACGCATGGTCGTTCGATCGCGGCATTTGTACAAACATATGAATTTCCTAACATAACGGGGCATATAAAAGAAACAACCTTGAACCAACCCCGCCGTAATGACCGGCTGTGCGCCACAGTCTTGTTTTGGTCACGCCTGTTTCCTATCTTACTCCTTATTTCTTTCATTGCATCCGAGACTCCTGGTGTACAGGAAAAGGCATTTAAGCATGCCTTTTCATTCGTGGCATGAGGAATATTACCAAGAGTAAGTGAGCATTTCCAAAAAGAAATGGTAAACATCTGCGTGGCATGATGCGAGTGACAGTGGACGTATAGGGGCTAAAACGGCTTACCCCTTTTCTCTTTCATGTTCGCAGGGGCACTCCAGCTGGCAATTTCTTGATCGGCAGCAGGCCATTCCTTCTGTAAGGTAAGCTAAAGCGGCACGTCTGATAAGTCCCTCACGACAAACGAGTTTTATGGCTAAAGTGTGTAATTTTATTCAGTACCTGCATCGCCTTTGCAGTCATTACAGGAGGCAGGGGGAGGGGGGGGTGTATATACATCACTGGGTCAATTGGCATTCATTTCTACACACAAAGCGGGCTAAAAGTCATCATTACATTGCATTGCTGCAATATTTGACGGAAGAGCAATCCACTCGCTTGCGGTTCAACAAAAGAATGAATGGCGTAAAGTGTGACGTTTAAAAGGAAATTCAAGAACTTTCAAGGCATGGTCCTTTTTTCGTGAAATATATGTTAGTAATGCGATATATATAATAACTACGTTGTGTGAAGTCTTAGATCCTCCGTGAGCGGTCACAACGTGGTTTATTTCGACGTTTTGGCCTAGAGTCTGGCCTTCAACAGGATATATATATATATATATATATATATATATATATATATATATATATATATATATATATATATAAACAAAAACTTTTATTACTCCTACGTTTCGGCCGGGATCCGGCCGAAACGTAGGAGTAATAAAAGTTTTCGTACCTTTGTCCGCGCAAGCCAATTTCTATTTATCACTGGATTCACAGAAGACACTTTTTCCCCTTGTAGGCATTACCACCCGATATTACACCGTCAACACCACTTTTTTACAATTTTCATTGCAACCTGAGGGAAAAACTTCAATTCACGCTAAAAGAACGATCTTGTCGAGCCTTGCTGTATATATGAATACGAATACACGTACAACAAATACGCCATTTACACACACTTCTGACCGAGGCCTCTCATGCAGGACTAACGTATACGCACGAATGAACCCGGCGTGCCTTGTGAACGATGAGGAAAGGTCGCTGGGCAGTGCATTTCGAGGCAGTGCTTGTAAAAAAAAATACAGCGCACTTACGTGGAAATCTCCCCCGTGTTCACTTCATGCGCGATTGCCTGGGGTAGCACTGTGTCCCATCGCTCACTTTTCCTTTCATTCGCGGTGACAAGGGGGAATTCCGAGCTGGCAGCGAGCCATCGAGCCGTGTACGAACACTTTGAGACGGTCCTTCGTGTACTATCAATAACTTTCTCGTAGAAAACTGATAGAGACTCGTCCTCATCCTTGCATAACGAAAGCCGATTGACTTGCGTCCACGGGGGTTGCGTCGTGGTGGCACACAGCGCGGGTTATATACGTAGACGACCACCTGCCACAGTTCCCACGTGGCTGTGGCGGGCTGTCTGCTGTCTGTATCCTCAGAGCATAGCTGGCTGCTCGTATACAGAGTGACGCAAATTGCCCGCGTGTGCGGGGCTTCCGCGTATTCGAAGCCGGCGAACAGCCGTGCAGCGATGAATTCTAATAGGTCGGTGTTTGTCGTGTCCCTCCGGGAATCACACGGCGTCGTATAAGAAATGTGCAATGCTGCAACCGCCGACACAGTGTAATAAGGAGACCGAAGATGTGAAGACGCATGCCAGAGGCGCGGTTAAGCCCGGTACCAAACATATCAACAGCATTTTTATTGATTTTTTTCCTTTTTTTCCTGACTACTGCGGACAGACACTGCGCAGCTCGGCTGCTTAATTTCTATGCGAGCCAAATGCTCTCGTCCTCCGGGCAACGCGTCACACTGCACCATAACATGCCACACTGCTGCATTATCTCCCATACGTTTTATCCCTTTTTCTTGTTTAGTTTCGTTTTTCCACCCACCTCAAGCCGTTTCACCGCGTGTTGCGTCATCTGTAGCATACATTGTGGCCACGCGTCCCTTCTTAATTGAAAGGGCTGCGCGACTCGTTGGGGTCGGTGAATCATGGATGCCCTGTCAAGAAAAGCTACTACAAGCTTGGTCAGGTTCAGGTGTGGGACAATTAAGCGAAGCTCAAGTGTATAGACGCTATAGTGGTCGTTGAGGGGGCGGAACGCGAACACCCGTGTGCATGCTAGTATAGAACCACGTGTGGCCGAAATTTAACCAAGAGTGCACCACTGCCTCCCAAACGTGTCTTAGTTCTCGCAGGTAAAGCCCTAGAAAAGACTATCAATTATTATCAATTTAGCCGCGTTTTAAAGGGCCACAGTTGTGTCCCTGCTTTTATATATGCGAGGGGAAAAACATCTTACTGCTGAGTTACTACGACAGCCTTCAGTTATTTCGAAGCGCTATACAAATTGCCGACAGGTTGATTTGATTGATATGTGGGGTTTAACTTCCCAGAACCACCATATGATTATGAGAGACGCCGTAGAGAAGGGCTCCGGAAATTTCGACCACCTGGGGTTCTTTAACTTGCACCCAAATCTGAGTGCACGGGCCTACAACATTTCCGCCTCCATCGGAAATGCAGCCGCCGCAGCCGCGATTCGATCCCGCGACATGCGGACCTTAGCCACTTGACCACCGCGGCGGGGCAATCGACAGGCGTTAGCACTAAGGGTGAAGGGTGAAGCTACTTCACGTTCCACTTTCTTTACAAATTATGAAACGTGCCCATCCTTAGTACACCAAGCCAATCCCGGTGCTTGTATGGGAAATGAAATAATGTAGAACGCATGTTACATGCTAGAGATCCGTATAGAGCAGTGATGAGAAAGCGGATACGTGGAATAGGGAGCCAGACGCATGCGCACATAGTCAGAAAACTGAATTTTGGGTCAACAGAACCCGCGCGCACTAGACTATGGACACGTTTTTTTTTCTTTGAAAGCGGACTTTTTCTTTTTGTTATCAATAGAAGACTTGAGTGGTACAAGCTTGTTCCTGCGTTGAATATTCCAACTGTTGGCTAAAAATTATTTCAAACATTATGCTTGGGCCAACGCAGCATGGCAGTAAACATGTATTTCGTTTGATTACAGCTATAATGACCGCCATCTATTTCTTACTGTGTGCATACATCCTGGCCACCCTAATCAGAATGTTGGACGACCTCCTCTTCGGCCACTGTGATTTGTGTGAAATAGCCTTCTTCAAGCATTTAACACAGTAAAGGTTTCGTACATCAAGCCCATGCAAGCCCAGAAACTGACGAGCGTCTCTTAAGCATGCACAAAACATTTTCACCCTTCTCTTTAGAAAAATAGCATAGTTGGCATCTACACATATTTGTGCGCGTTATGTGAACGTTTCCTGTATTTCTGTCTCTCTCTATTTTTTATCGCAACCACTTCCGAAGTGTCGTATAGGCGGCATGCACGGTCGTATCAGAAGGTGTACTTATTGATTCCTCGCCTATGACCAGGAGTCTGATTTCATTTTATGCTCGCTCACACATTCGCATGTGTGCTGAATCGCTGATGGCTAATTCGCGTGCATTGTACTGCCTTACGAAGTCCAGAGTTGCTAAAACAACTACGGGCTGTCCAGAGAGCCTACGATGCAGCGATGAGGCTAGGCCTGCCTCCCCGTTCCTGCGTGGGAGTGGCCCGCGACGTTGCTGTCAAGGAGTAGCGTTTCTCAGGACCCAATAAAGTTCTTTGTCTGTCTGTCTGTACAGGTTACTATTACACCATGTGTCTGCCTTCCTGTACATACATGACGCTTTTTTCGTCGTCCATGCTTTCAAACCACTCTCGGATGCAGCCTCACTCGCGTTTTCTTTTGCTACAGTATAATATCGCTGGCAGGGTGGAGCAACGAGACGCATGCACCCCCTGTATAGGCCGCACTCAGAGGCTGGTGTAGCTGTCTTAAGTATACACATAACACAACCTCGTCATTTTCTCGGACCGCTTTAAGGCAGCAACAGCGCCAGCGGGCTTATGTAGCAGACGCACTGAGTGACGCGTACGCATCTTTTCCAGTCACAAATGAAGCCATCTTCGTCAATCTTCTTCGGCTGGTGCGCCTCGCTGCCTGTGCACGTGTGCTTACGGCGCGTGTCTACATAGACTCGCGGACGTTTCCTATAAGAGTGATGGATCGCGCCGCAACAACCAAGACGCGCTCGTGCAGCGCAGCAGGTCGACCGCTGAGCGCACAATGCGCAAACGTTGCACCGAGAGATGCCGAGGCGTGCATGTGGCCCGCGGCCTGCACAGTACGAGACAGCGCGCCTTTTTCGTTGACCGAGTCAACCGCGCTGCGGGCGATCCATCACGAGAAAGATTGCGGGGAAGAATAGCGAAAACGTGGATGCCACCGCCGTGTATACACCGGAAACTTCAAACCACACGCGCGCGCATAATAGTGCGTGCAGGGCGCTTTTGGTTAAACATGAGCTCCTTTTTTTTTTCTTCACACGTAACCATCTATTCTGTTATTGTGGGCGGCGGTGCATGGTAGCGCCTTCGGGTCGGGTCAGCGCCCCAGTCGTCCATCCTCGCCGTGTCTCGGGCATCTGCAGGTTACGCACCCCGTTGCGCTCATGCTGATGTGTGGCCGCCCGCCGCTGTATAACTAACTACACACGTCACTCAGAACATATGCTTGTTTCGTTATCATCTCTAACTTGGCCGTTATGGTGGATTGGCCTGGTTGGCCGTGGAGGAGTGCGCGGATAGAAGTGGGGGAGCTAAGCATAATATAAAGCTATGTTTTACGTGGGACATTTAGTGGCGATTGCCGTCACAATTTAACTTAGAAACAACATGGGTGAGAGGTGAAATTCATGGCGTACTATTCATTGTTTCCATAGTACTATCGGTAGCCTTGAGCATTGTTAAATCATTTTTTTAGATAACTGATGATCTGATTATTGATATGTGGGGTTTAACGTCCTAAAACCACCATATGATTATGAGAGACGCAGCTGACGATCAGTGACTTTCGGCTGACCGCAAATAATTTTTGAATAACGAAATAAAATATCTGTAATCACTGTGAAAAATCTAGATACAACTAACACTTGTTCGTATTCAAAAAAATGTAACCATGGTAATAAAGCCTATTACCAAAATTAAGTTTCTTCTCAAATGTTTTTAAAAGGCAACTAGGTTTTGCAGCAGCGCACTCACAGGTTTATAGCACCTTTTTTTTCTCTTTTTTTTATATAACTGAACAGTTAGACGAGTGCAACGTTTTTGATCCTTCAGTCCACTCTCGAGCTGTTTTCAAACCTGCCCCGTGGCTGCTGATAGCATGCATTCCGCTGATGCTAGCATTGCAATAATGCAAAGTTATACTACATATACCTAAATAGTTATCTTGGCCGCTGATAAAATACCAGAAATTATATGTAGTGATCCGTGCAAAGCAGCATCGTGTCGTCGAATTCAAAGCCTATATGCACTCTAGAAATCAAAGCATATATTTTTATTCCGACTTTAATGTCTGTCCAAGTCACACCACCAAGATGGTTTCGCAAATTTCTTCCACAATCGCGACGCCGTACGCATGCGGCATCGCGCGTACGTTAAACATGCAACGCGCTACTTGTGCTCCCCCTTGGCTGTATACAGCAGTGGACGAGTTGCGGAAACCCCATCATGGCGCTGTCGACCCATTGCGCAATGCTTCGAATTCGATGGAAGAGGCTGATCGCGTGTCACGGCGTGGATATCTCCACGAGACAGCTTCCGCGCGGCGCATCACCCCTTTCATCTCTATTACGGTCTCATCTCTGCACTCACAACTGCCTCCCGCGCCAGGCGTGCAACAACTCGCTTTCCCTTCTTCCGCCTCCCTCCCTCGAGTGCCACCCTCGAGGCAGCGGTATGCGAGATGCGTCGACGCAGACAGCGCTAAAAGAGATAAAAAGGAAATAAAGAATGAGCCGAGAACAAGAAAGCAGACACGCCTGTTACCCGCCTCCCAAATAAAGCCTGACCCAGATCGAGCGAGAGCAGAAACGGCGGCTGACGGCTGTCAGTCTTGCGCGCGACGAGCGGTCTTCCGGTCATCGCCAGTGAACGGCGCTCGGCAAGCGGGCCACACCTCGGCACAAGCCCCGCCACGACGAGAATCGAAAGCGAGAGCGCACTCACTGAACAGTTGAACGCTCCAGGCGCGAGCATTGCTTTCGAGAAGTTGGTATGGCGTGTTTGGTGAACACAAACGGGGTTCCAGTTTTGGCAGTTCTCGGGCCGACTCATTCATACGCCTGGTATGAGCGTGTGTCGGCTTTTGAACGACTACTCCTTTGATCCACTTCAGTCAGACACTTTCATTTTCTGGTTGTTTCTTTTTTTTTTCGCAAAGAGATATAAAGGAGGCATCACTAGGACTTCGCGCGTTGAACGTCGGCTTCCTGAAAGGCCGAACAATACGGCTTTACGGCACTGTCACCTCGCGCAGTGGTCCGATCGTCGGTGCTATGCCGCCGGCAAAAACTGCTGTAATCCTTTTGAAGGGCTCTCGCGGGTGATGCTTTCCCTTTCACCGAGTGCTATGCCCGTGAGTGACATGTCCAGGATGAATGTCCTCATGAACAGTGCCGTTATCTATCTATATATTCGATATGATCTGGTCCCTCATACGCGGTAGCATCAGTACATACATATATAGGGCAGGCCGTTGGCTTATGTTGCAGCTATTTATAATAATGGAATACATACATGGTCATCATTCTTCAAGCAATACTTTTTGCACTACAGGTATGTACTACATCCTTACGCACTCATGCAGCGTATACTGGTGGGTTTAAAAGAACATATGACACCAAAGCACTGATGCTAATTAACCAAATTGTTGCGTGTGAATAATAATAAGTGGATTATTTGAGGGCGCACCTATCACATATATATAATTTCTGCTGGGCACGGTGTCATCACTAAGGTGCGGCTAGTTGTGATGGACCTCACAGAAACTTATCTAGCGTAATTGAATATCTCTGACGGCACCCATGATCATAATTGTTGACAGCAGTGTATGTTGTTGCAGGTTACACGAGCATAATGCCGCCCTCCACCCTTTCCTTTTTTTCTGTTTTTCTCGAATTCTTATCCACACTGTAAACCATTATTGTTCTTGTTACGTTTATTTCCTCTTTTCCTCTTGCCTTAACCTGGTATTTGTAAAGGTAACGCTTCGTTGATAAACAAGCCGGATGTCATTTCTTTATTATTTATATTTGGCAATATATGGGAAGGTAGGCTAGGGTAGAGCCGGCTATCCCAGCATCATGATAGTAATGTACAAGATACACACAGATATTAACAGGAGAAACAAAGATAAAGGCGGCAATTCGTAAGTCTCGCCCGCTCAAGATAGATTCGGGCGGGGCACCGCTTCGCCGCGGCGAGTTCCTGTCACACCGAGTCATGTCACGGCGAGTGGTACATTCTTCGAGTGGCATCTCTAAATGCGGCGTGCACCCTGAAGTGTCCCGCATCAACGTTGGACATCCCGAAACAGACAAGTGTGCTGCGTAGATCGCGCAGTAGCGAGCTGCAGTTTGTATAAATATATGCACCGATGAACGTCGTCGCGAAAATAGCTTTAAACATTTCAAACGCTATAGCCCGCTCACCTGGCTTCTCCGAGAAGACGTTGTGCACTCCTGGGACAACGCCGCATAGCCACAGCACAACCAGTGCAAGTTTTAATGCTCGTTGATTGCCGTGGAACGCGAATTCCACCGAACTGCCTTCAAGAATGAGCCTTTTAGGAAGAAAAAAAAAAAACAGGGGAAAAGAAAGTCGGGCAAAGCTTGTGATGTAAACGTATCAAGTGTCCACGGCTTTAAAATATATTGGAGGAGGCAAAGGAGTAATTTCTCTTGCTGCCGCTGATTGGGGGAGATTGAGGGAGCTTACGTCGAGGGAGAGTGAGAGAAAAAAAGGTTGTTCCCGCTTTTGATGCAGGAAGCATGGCTCGACGATGCACAATGGCAGTCACAGTCATACGGCAGTGTTGCGTGAAGGGTAGCTTGTCTCCTCGAATCAAATCCGCACGATTTATCATTTCCTTCTACATATGCCATTACTAAACGTCTTTTCCTTAACAAATCTTGCCTGAGGGCTGGCTAGCTGTTTTTTGCTGAAGGCGTAGATTGCCAGATGGGTATAAACCAACAAACCAGCTTTGTTACAAAACCTAATAAAACCTTCAGGTATAAGAGGCGACTGATTAAGAGTCCTGTACTCTTTTAACGTGTTAGCTTTAGATAGCTCGTTTAAAAAAATTCCGGCGTTGGTATCGGCATCGTTCGTTGTGAGAGGAAAATCACTATCTTATTCGTGACCAAAAGTCGAGAACGAAGCAAATACATAAATGATTTAAAAAATCCTGCAGCAGAGTGGGGACCGAACCAAGATTGTTTGAGGGGAATTGGTGATCGAACCAAGTAGTTTGCTTGGCAAACGGATGTTTTAGCACACGGCCATGCCTCTGCTTGGGAAAAAAGTGAAAATAACTTCCTTTACCTAGACATGCAGTGAAAGTAACTTTCATGCTTCACAAACGCGCGCGTCCTGTATGCATGCTTCACAATGCAACATAAAATATTGCAGTAATAATGCGTGGTACAAGCTTCCATTCCCAACGGGCGTCAGAATATGTGATCACCATAATGGCTCCGTGGTTGAAAGCCGGTACCCCACTACAAAAGGCACACCCGCTAATGCGTCTATTTCCTTGAGATCACGTAGAAGGTGCATAGGAAATTCGAAAAGGTTTCATGGACTAAGTGTTTGAAGTACGCAGTAGAAACAGGATGTCGCTATCACGTTCATCTCCTAAAGGCGAAGCTTTAGAGTCCCAAATTTTTATCTCTGGATTTAGAGATCAGAGATATGAAACACGTAACAGACGGGCTATAGCACATATGGCGCGTGTTTGCCAGTAAACTTAAGTAAAATTTAAAAAGAAAAGAGTTGGCTAGCAATTCATATACCTATATGATGCATCGAGTGCACGCATGGCGACAAGCCCTCATCGGTGTGTAACTGAAGTGAGACAATCATAAGCCTTCTGCGATGTCTATGTGCCACTGTACAAGCTTCCCATGGCACGACTCCTGTTTTTCGCCTTTCCCCTCTTCCTTCCAACAGCGGTAAGATTATAAAAATGCAATAAATGCGGTCCAAAGGCATCCGTGCACGTGACTCGGTGTCCGATGGTGGTTTATGGCATTTTATACCAAAAGGGACAGTGATGGTGAAATAAAATCAATGAATAGCTCAAAAGTATGTGAAAAAGTACAGAATAGCGCACAAAATGGCGTCAAAATGGTGTGCCAATGTATGACCGGAAATCGATAACTACGTCTGTTTCAAAGCATCAAGAACAGGCTGCATAATACTGGCCACTCAAAAAGATTTCCGAGCCAAGGAATTTCAATTACGTTCGTAGTTTGCGAGCCTTCGGCTTACAGACTTCATGTCACGCATGAAAACAAAACCCGTTGAAAACGTAAGGTAAAAAACGAAACAAGACGCACCGTGGAGGTTGCATCTATGGCTGAAATAGGTCTCTGTAATTCTGCCAGCGTTATGGACAGTATTCCCCCAGCAGCTGTTTCTGTTTAGCGCTCGCAACCGGCTAGCGCAATCGGTTATGCGGAGCACGAAGTCGCGTTGACCTTCGGCGGCGAGCGCCTGCATTTAAACAGGTGGAGAGTGAAGTCGGAGAGCACGAAACAAGGGAGCGGGTGCAACGTCGATGATGCTTGACTCCTGGCAGCAGCACTGGATCTCAGAAATGAAATAGGATATATATATATATATATATATATATATACACACACCGCTCGCTGATGTAGGGAGGTAGTGAGCGCTTGCGCAACACGGGCACCGTTGTATATGCTTCCGGAGGAGAGAGGTTTTTGCTATACTGCTAGCGCGCCTTGAACAAGACGTGGAAAAGAAGCACAGAGACGAGGAAAATTGTGGTAGAGGAAATAAACGAACAAAAACAAACATACGGGCCTGGGGAGAGGCTCGTGGAAGGAGAAGGGTGTACCTGAAGGGGCAAAAACAAGGACGTTACTATGTGCCGCGCGGTTGCCGCTCAGCCCTCGCGCCTTTTAAAAGGTGCGTCACGAGGCCTTGGCCCGTTCAAGTTTGCCGCGCCGTGAGAAAATGCACAGTCGGCACTGTTTACAAATAGTGCGAGGCAAGGCGAACCGCGTGCTCCCGGTCTTAACGGCCGGCGGCCACCTGCGGGAAACGGTGGGGCAGTGGCTTAAAATGCTGGGCGTGCAGCGGAGGACGCGAGAGCGTATGCGTGTGCTGTTACGTTAAGGCGTTTGACGACTGAGAACCGCTTACTCGGCAGTGCTCGAACGAAGCAAGCCGCTCGAACGCCGCCTCTTGTCCCGTCCCCTCGCAGTGCGTCTTCCGCTGAGCCAAACGCGCCGGTAATAGCATCGACTTCATTTTGGAACGCGGTTGTGCGCATGCCAACTCAAGGACATCACTGCGAAACTTTGAAGTCGGGGGCTAGTAACAGTTCACGCCTTCCAGCATCTGCACGTTAATGTATTCCAGGGACCGAATTGACAAACAGTTCTCCGAGGGTCTTTTCCCATTTGCCAGTTGGCCTCGCCAATGTGCCGAGCATCATCATCGTGATTCGTTGAAATATTATCTTAATCTTGCGAAACGTTTTTTTTTGCTTAACGCACTTTTGTGAATACGAATGCAAATTTTTCCATGAATACCCTAAATAATTAAAAATACGCTTTCCGACGAAAACATAACACTTGAAAAGCAAACTGTCAGGTGCAGCGGATGTCCGTAGATGATGCCGAACTCACACCAAACAGGCTGTCACAATTTTTACGTCCTGTGCAGTACAAAGATCTCTTCCAATGATTTTGAATTTACCCTGCCCGGCTCGAGCTGATTCTATTTTATGCCAAGAATACTTCTTAATTTCATTACTCCACATACTCTCTACCAACCTCGGCTGCGTTTTCAATTCCTTAGTAGTATATCCATTCAATTAGTTTAAAGACCACTGGTTGGCGCATTCCTGGCCTGCCCAGGGCATATTATTTTTTTTTCCCTTAAGGTGCGTATCTACAGTCAGATACAACTTACGAATGCAACAGAGTCTCTGGCAACTACAATGATTGTCCCACTCATGATATGAACGGTGGAGTCACTGGCCGTCTATATGACGAGAGCCCACCAGTGCAGGCTCTTATTTAGGAGGAAATGCCGCTGCCTTTTCAAGTTGTGAGTGGCTGCTGAATCTCGGATACACCTCTTCGTTCTCTGAACAACTCGTCCGATCTCTCAGTCAGAAAAACGACATGTATTACCCATTATAATTATTTAGCATGTTTTAGTTAAGACTCCATAGTATATATTTAGTAGAATTGCACCACTGTGCAATATCAGTGCACGTCAAAGAACACCAGTTGGTATAAATTTCCGGACCCCTCAGCTACAGTGTACATCGGAGATTTTAGGCTTTAAATCTCAGCTATTGTTATTACTATTACATTGTCTTGGTAGCCTCAGTTTTCGGAAGCGAACGCTGATGCAGCTAGGGCGTTTTTTTTCCTTGAAAAACACAGAAATTCGTGAATAGGCAATTCCAAGTTTGGCATAGAACTGGAAAATGACGGTGTAAAAAATAGGCGTATTCGCGAAAAAAAAAAAGCTGCCGTGCACTCGAAGCGTGCCTCAGAATCTTCTCGGTCCGGGAGTTAACCGCAAGCTTCAACGGCGCATTATCTGGCGCATTATCGGCACATTATCGGTGAACTATCGGCGCATTATTGAATGCTGTCTCTGAAAAGGGCGAGTTATCCACATTTGGAACAGTTACACCTCTAAGACTCTTTTGATATATCTCCTGTTATACAGCATGTGATAGCTTAATGCTTAGAACAAGGAATCCACCTAGTACTCTGATACGACTTCAGTACATTGGTATAACATATGTTCAGGGGAAGCGCAACCGGAAGTGTACATGTACGTTCAATAATGATGTGCAGCGCATTCGAGGACAATGTTGAAACCTCAGATTTTAGTTTCTTGGGCACTACTTGCCCCTCAGTGTGTTTTTTCATTGCCGTCGGCGCAATACTCGATGCTTACGCGCATGGCGGCCCACATCGAAAATCATCGAACATATGTGTTTGCCACGGGAGTAATACCCCAATACACAGTACGTCACTTACAAATCCCTCCGTCACTCTTTCTCTTATGCATAAACTTTACTGCTATTTAGAACACGCCGCTTTCATTTTCTTTCCATTCCTTTCCGTTTTTCCGAGTCTCTGGGCAGCTGATGCGCCGTGTCACTGGGCGACACGTTAACAATGGGACGCGCCGTCGAGCACTGCACGCGGTCGGCTGCATTCCAACAGGTCCATTGTCTTCCGAGAAGTCAGCGGTGTCACCCAACACGCCTGAATAGACCTATCAGGATTCAATTTTGAAACAAAGAAGTAAGAATGCCGAGAAAAAAGAATACTTCGGTTGGTGTCATCTTTCTGGGCGATTACATTTGCGACCTGTTCTATCTGACGATATTGGTGCTCTTTGACCGGAAGCAAATTTTGGTCTTCGGTTCACGAACAGACACCGCAGCGGGTACGCGATGCATGCTTTATCTCTTTTTTTTCGTAGTTGCCATTAGCCTCAAACAACTGGTTGATGTTATGGGCAGACATTTCAGGCAACAGAGCACCTTCGCGCTTCGAGCCATGTGACGTCACGAGAAAAGGCCTGTAAATATATAGCAAGGACTCTGTGTACATGACACGCCTGTCGGTGCTTTAGTACGACCATGTATATATTACGCAAAAATATGAATTCCGGTGTGGCTGTGGTTTTCTTGCATGATGTACCAGCTCAACTTTGGCAGGTGGTCTGTTACCAAGCAAAACGTGATAGGTGCATGGTCTTTTTATTCGTGCGTGCTTGGGTATGGGGAATAGGGCGATGTGTCTTAACGGTCATTCACACTGACCAAGCATAACGGACGAGGCAGCGTGATGTTTAAGCTCACCTGCGCATACAGTGCTAAGGCTGTGTTACTTAAACTCAGAAAGATAACAGTCAGAGTGACAGCTCAAGCTACAGCAGAAGCTCATCCTAGATAGCGATATTATGTATGTATGCCTGAACCAAATACGCTGTAAAATACTAAAGCAAAGAACAACTCGCCTTACTCGCCTTACTTTGGGTTGATTGTGACAAAGCATCGTCGCTTTTGGCTTATGGGGACAAGACAAAGAGTACATAAACGAAGCATTACTTAGGAGGCAGCGACCTCACTACTCCCTTTCTTACAGTACACCACACGCTGTCAACAAGCTGGGTGCACGCGTTTGTGGGTTCCGTGCGTTTATAAACATATATAACCAAGAGCAAATGACTTGGTTAATGTATATGCCTTTTTTGTTTGTTTATGTGCCCCACTGCATTTGATAAATCTTGCTGAAATTTTACAAGTATATATTATATGATCACCGGAATTCACCTCAAGTGCACATAAACATAAAAGCCACCCGAGCTCATAAGACCGATATATGACTCGCGTGCTTGAACTGTACCCGGAGAAAGTGAAATATCGTGCGGCTGTACTCGAATGTTCGCGAGTGGCACCCTCTCAGACCTCGGGCGACGATCTGTGGCGGAAAAGTTTAACGCATCGATACGATGCACTGCCAGAGGAGGCTAGGATGGGTTCATTCTCTCTTGAACTTCTTCCAATACTCTCTTCCGGCTCAATCCGAGTCTCGACTTGCCCCAATAGGCAGGCACCTCCACTGGCGGTTGTTCGAGTCCCCGTTCGTGCGATTCCGTCGCACCGCCGTTCCGCGTCACTGCCGAGACACCTTCGGCCCTTTCAAAATGCAGCGACGATGCTGACGGGAGGCCGTCCCGAACGAAACGCCGGAAGGAGTGCGGCCCGCGGAGGCTGCCTCTCCAAAGGATGGAAGCGTCGCGTCAATCCTCGGCCGCGCGTTCATCATCGTACTCCCAGCTGTCGAGTTGACGTCGCTGCTGCCCGCGAGGCTCATCCCTCCCCTCTTTGACACTCAGAGGATCCTGCTTTGATTTATGGGCGACGCAAAGGGTGGCCGAGGGGGGTCGCATACAGGCCGCCGGTGAGGTTGCGCAACACCGGCGGCGCGGAATGCGGCGGTGGCCCCGTCGCTGCTGGCACTAGTTGGGAACTGTCGTCGGGTTTCCGCTGCGTGCTACCGGCAACGCTGCCGACAACGCTTCCCAGCGCGAGCGTATATAGGCGTCGCCTGCGCTGTACTCTCGTTTTCGCGCAGCGTTTGCAAGTGAGGTAGGTGTTTGCAGTGCCTTGGTAAAAACCTGCGCACCACGTGGGGTCTTGCGCACTCTCGTACAGACACGAACTGGAGAGTCCGTAGAGCTCGATTTGTGTTTATTTCAAAGCGTATTCAGAAATGTGAATACATGACAGCAGCATAGCATGGTGAGCCCTACCTACACTGTTTACAACAAAAAACGTTTCACAAGCGCTATAACCCTCAAATAATACGCTAGAATGGCCGGTAATCTTCGACTACCTGTGAGATAGATGAACTTTCTTCTCGGGCTGAGAGATATGAGCATCGGGATTGTGGCCTCCTCGACCGTCGACTGGGCAACAATGCTTCACAGCTTTGTGACGCTGCTCACTCACTATATACACTGGGCTGTTTCTCGTGGCGCCACAGTCCCGCAGCCGCTACATGCCGGTCACTCGGGAGGCGCGAATCGAAGACACTCCGTATAGGGAAAGCAGCCCGCATGTGAGATCGTGCGAAGAAGGGGGATGCGGGTGCACGCGTGTTCCCGATTTTTTATGCCGAATCGAAGGGGCCTTGAGTGCGTCGATCGGCGAAACACCACGCCGGCGATCCGACGTCGTCAGAGCCGTGTATACTTTCCGTAAATAACAGCGCGCTCGTGGGAGAACGCGCGTGCCAGCCTGATCGAGGCCCGTGCGGAAACTGCTCGAGAGAAGAAGGGGAGCCCCTCAATGGGGCCAAGGTGGAGGTGGTAGAATTACTGTACGCGCGCGCCGTCGCCACGGCCAGCGCAGTGAGATTCGACTCGTTTTCCGCACGCGCGCGGTGTTACCGCAGCGTTTTCTGCACATTTTTCTTCCTTCGGCGGTTGGGACTATACTCCTGGTTCTAGATGTGTAGCCGCGTATGTGCTTGTGGTTTTTTTTTTTCCTCTCGTGGCGTACGTGAAATTGTGATTTCGAATTTGGGGCGATTCGTGGGGCCAATGGTATGGTGCAACCCCCTGTGTAATCCCTTCTAGTCTCCCCTTTTCACCCTCTTCAACTTACACCGATGAACGTTCATAAAAAGAAACAATGTGGAGACAAAAATTTTCTTTTACAGCCTCCGGTATAGAAGGAACGGGCACATTTTTCGGTCACCGTGCGCAGCGAGATGGTTGAGTGACGCCTCGATCCACGACAGCGCGAAATTGTATGGCCACCCAGTTTTGATGGCCAAATCGTGGGCGTCCTAAGAGGTGCGCAGAGTGAAAACACATGTTCATCGCGTCCGAATGTTTGAAGGCTCGGAGGTGTGTGTACGACTCCGTGTTGCGGCTCTCTGTTTCATCTTTCCTATTTACACGGATCCACGATTCGATAGGGCGGCATATACCCTCGCTTCGTCCAAACGTAATTTGACATGGTCACGCACTGGTTCTATGGCACAATTTTAAATTTAGAACTGTGCTCAGAGATTTATTTTGGAAGTAGTAATACCTCAATAATACCCTGATATAAAAACGATACGTTCTTTTTTTTTCTTTTTTTTTGCTGCATGACTTCTAGCTTTATACGGTTACGCTGTAAAAAAACCAATCGTTTTCAAGTGACGCTACGTAACTTCGAGTTGACGTTTCTCATATATGGTGTTGCACATGTAGTGAAACAGGGGACCGTAACATTCTGTCATTGTCTCCAATCGCGAAGTGACGCCGCAATACGTATGACCGACTCGCTTCAGCATTTGGTTCATTTCAAAAAAAAAAAAAAAACTTGTACCCAAGTTTGACGTTCAGCCTTCGAGCACGCCACACGTACAACTCACAATGGTCAGGCAGGTCGCCCGTCGGGCCCCTGAGGTCGAGTGTGACACTGAGCGCTCTTTACCTCTGTTGTCTCGTCATTTTCTCAATCATTCTATGCGTTGTTAACACCTTTTGAAATGAATCCCCGCCAACTTGTTCGTGCGTCAACCCTTTCAGCATTTGGCATTTGCCTAAAATTTTATTGTACTCCATGCCAGGTCGTCAAATGCACTTGAGAATTCAAAAAGGTACTTTCTTCGCAAATTCTTGCAAAACGTGGAACTAACGCTATCTGATCACAGACCAACTGGTTACCTGATCATTATTCATGTAGCCTCTTCTATTCGTACTACGTATCTGTACCTCTTTCTCCTATCTTCTCTCATGCAGAACATAACTGATGGCTAATGTTGCTAACCCTCATCATTTCGTTGTAATTTTTCACTCTTTCGACTGCTTTTTTTTTCTATTCTCGCCTATGAACTTCGTTATTTATTATTTATTTATTTATTTATTTGTTTATTTATTTATTTATTTATTTATTTATTTATTTATTTATTTATTTATTTATTTATTTATTTATTTGCGTTATCTTATGGTACCACGCGAGCACTTGAACCCATTCGCCGAGCCTTCCATCCACTTGGTCGACACTATGTCTTTTTGATTATATAAATAAACTAACCTGCTAGACACCCAAATGTGCGAGCAATCATCACAGCGGCGAGTAGTGACTAAATTTGCGAGAAGAGTTATGCAGAATGATTCTTATGAGGAACACCTATATGAGTGTGGCACTACGGCACATGTTTCTACGAAACAAGCATCTATATTGGTTACGCCTGATGATTTAAGGCGCCAGCGTGTGGGTGTGGGGAGGGGGGGGGGGAGGAAAGAAAGATGTTTAGCGCGAAGTGAAAGCGGGTGACCGTAACGTCCTCGAATAATCAGCTCACGAGTCCCGGGTGCCTATCGTCCTGTGGACCGACACTCGGCCGCGCTCGTCAATATGGAGAGGGGGGGGGGGGGGCACAGAGTTCCGACGTGACAATTACGACTGTCGTGTGAGTCCACGCTGTGAACTCTGGCGGCGGCAAGCTGTTCCGCATGATGGGGACCGCGCAGCGGGATATCCCCAGAATTGAGCGTTGCGACAAGGAGGGGAAATATTTTGTAGAACGAGATTGAGAGAGGACTGTAGGGGGACACCTCGCCGTATAGCACCGGCAGAGGTGTACCGCGCCGTGTGTATACGCCGCCTATCTGCCAGCCTCGAAATGAGGCTCAATCGTCGCCGTCGCCGGTGACGCATAAACAATGGCTGGAAAAGGGACAATCGCTACTCAATTCATGCTACGCGAGGCCAATACCAAAAGTGGGACGTCAATGGCGGACGGCAGAATAGGCGAAGTGGAGGGGGAGGTGCAAAATATAGGGGGGTGGAGAGGAACGGCAGATTTGTCGGACAAACCATGCGGCACTCGAAGAAGGAGGCGCCGGCAGACGTCAGTATATAGCTGTCGCCTCGGAACAAAAGGAATCAGCCACGTATTGGCTTTTGTTTTGGGCCGCCTAATGGGGTGGCCGGTTATTTCCACTGCAAGAAACCGTCAAGCCAATACGCTCATCACTCCCATACTCATCTGAAAGGGGATATACAGAGCTGAGCTCCATGTACTCGCTCCCCACGATCACTGGGGTCAAGCTTTGAAAATAGATCACTCTGCTTTCGTGACTGGGACTCAAGAAAACTGGGAGTAAAACGATCAATGTTCAGTATGTTTAATTTCGCGAACGTAGAATTTTCGTGCACTCGTGTTTAAGGGGACCTGACGAGTTTCTGTTGTATATCATTTAGTTGGATACAGAGTATTGTTGTGCGTTGAACGATCAGCGAAATGCTCGCCTGAGCAATGATTATCTAGCGCAGCGTCCCTCTAACAGATGCTGGATCCTTTTATGCGTTAACGTATAGTATTACTCTGCGTGGCGATGCACATTAGCCATCGCATGCACCAAATAACTATACGCCACGTTTTTAGTCGCAACTGACATTCTTCTACAACAGCTTTCGCAACTCTCATTGATGAAAGAGATTCCGCGACACACGGGAGGCATGGACTACAGCGTGAAATCAAAGCAACAAGCCGTAAGGCGGCCAGCGAAGCTGAAAGTGGCCGCATCAGAGGAACGTTTGTGTCTCGTGATAATCGCCCGCCGCAAGTACCCTTAATGCATGCACGTCCCTCTCATTGGGAGGTGCGCGGCGTTCCTCGGCGAAAGCAAAGCTCGTCGGCGAAGGATGTGCGTGTTAGGTCCAGCTCAGTCGGAGCTGGCGCTGTAGTTAGCGAAGCCCCGACTCACAAGCCCTTTCATCGTCGTCGACAAAGGGAGGCTCGACGAAGAAGGTCAAGCGCTTGCTCAAGCACCGCCCTTTCAGAAGTCACGGCTGTCCGGATGCACAGGTAGCTGGCTCTCTCTGCGCGCTCGTGAACACTGGCTCGCGTCTCATCGCGCTATCGTGAGGCGCTAATGAAATGTTACACGCGCCGAGAAGGTCACGCGTGCGCACAAGCTCTCTCGGGCTGTTTCATGCAGTGTTCAAGGAAGTGCAAGAAGCATCGAAATCCTTCCGCGGCCACCGCCAGCGCAAGGCAGCGCTCATCGAGTTGAAATGAAATCGGCACTGGCTCCCTCCTGTTTCGCTTACTTCACACCATGCACAGTGCAGGTTGGCCGAGGGTAGAGTAACTGTGTGAAGGTAGCATATGCAGTTACTATAGCGGAGGGCGCGCTGCGCGAACGCCGCCACGCGAGCGAGCATGCTATAGCTGCATGCAGACAAGGAACTGCCGCTGGACTTTTACATTGGGTTGCTTCGTTCTCGCGACTATCGCCTGCTGTCCGCCGTTATGAAGGGAAGACAGGTAGCAGGACCCTTTATGATATGTCTAGTTGGCGCACATGGTAATATGGCAGGAACATAAGAGACAATTTAACAACGAGCTAAATTTTCCTCGTATTCGAATTCGTTTTTATGCACGATCCTTTGAGTAAATAGTTGCTCATGTTTGAAAATTTAGTTGAAGCGCACTGAGAAAACACGTGAAATAATTAAGAAACAGACAGGTCAGTGCTTACTGTCCTATCTGACTCTTCTTGTCCGTGCTTTTCGGTGAGCTTCAACTAAATTTTCAAACATGAACGTAAACCAATTGGTCCAACTTACCGGCCTGTTGAAATAAATGCTGTCAGAAAAACTCTTAACTAGGCTCAGCTAGCTCAAATTTCCTGAGTGACAGTGAGAGAAGGGAAGCTTAAGCCCGCATAAACTTGATTGTCGATGTGGTGTGAGAAATATGTTCCACCAGTAAAACAAGGGAAAGCTGAGTAGAGAGGTATAGCTTGCTCAGCGCTGAGGTATGATTGTAATCGGGGCGTGATGAAGGGGCAGAAAAGGCGAAATCTTGCGGAGAAACGAACGATCTTGTGCGTGTGCAAAGAGTCATACTTTGTTGTAAAGCTAGAGCTTCTCCATGTTGAATATATACATGTAAGGTATTCGACACGTAGAATCTCTATAGCTATAGCTCTAAAATACATTTATCCGCTTCTTGCGTTATCCTTGTATGGCACTTTACATGAAGTGCGCCATCCTAGCGCTATGCTCAAAAAGGTATACATCTGCTAAGTGCTGTTTTGTCCCGACCATCGCCGCGGGCAGCGCCATGGTGGCAAACATGTGCGGGTTGCCTGCGCGACTGAGCCGGCATTGGGCTCGATCCACGCAAACACTTCTCTCCTTGGCGCTGAAGAATAATGTACAAGAAGAGCTTCAGCGGTAATGGCGGCGAGTTTTCCCTCCTCTGTAAAGTGGCCTCACGAACGATCATGCTGTGTATGCAATTAACGTGCTTGCCGAGGACAACAGCGCTTGCGAACGCAGCTCGAGCTTTGTTATAACAAACCCTCACGGCAGCGGATTCTTGGACAACACCATTTACTAGCGTTGTATATAGCCGCGCGATGATCTATCCGAATCGACGCTATCGCAAGTCAGAGCCCAAGAAAATGCTTCCGCCGTTGCAGAGAATGCTAATGTGGCCGAGCATATGGGAGCCAGCGCTCATGGACAAATGTTCGGTAATCTCAAACGGTTGTATTTATGAGGATTAACTAAGGAGACGCCGCGAGCAACGCCCCATGTTTGATTTCAAGCTAATCACACGATTGCAAAATTATTCACAGAGTTCGGCAGGCTTTGCTCTGCTGAGCTGGCTTGTTAAATTAGAAAAGGTTGAAATATAGTGATGAGAAGGACGATGAGAAGGAAAAGGAAAAAAAAAAACGACGTCGTGACAGAAGGAACCGTATCTCTGCAAGTGCGCGTGGTGTCGACTGGCTTTTTACTGCTTTCGCCTTCACTGGGCATGCTGGTACATCTCGCTCCCTCTCCGGTTAGGTTGGAAGCGCCCGGTATGAAGTCTTGTGTTTGAAGTCTCTTGACACGGTTCATTCGCATTGAAATAGTTTAGTTCGCTCTGTTTTGTCAAATGACATTCGTATAATATATTTGAATTCAGTGCAACGTGCACCCCTACATATCTACGATTGTTCATTTGAAAAAAAAAAAAGCTTATCACAAATTAAAAAAAAAAGTATTGCATTAGTGTCTCTGCGGACCCGTAGTTAAAGCGTGCAACGAAACCCGATCACACACCTCGCGTCCAATGATAAACGGCCCCCTGCACTTTCTCCTCTTGCGCACGGAACTATCAGTACGAAAAAGATACCACAGCGACCTTGCTCGTGCAGCAGCCCGCAGCTCGAGACTGCCGGTAAAGCGTGGTGCCATTCATGCACCGCCACTGCCCGCGGTGGGCCGACGGAGCCGAAAACGACCCTCCTCGGCTAACGACGCATCACAACAGGCCTTGTTGCTTAACCGCGGCCCCTTATAACTCGTCAGGGCCTCGTCTAACGCGATTAGTGCTGGCGGCACGATGTCCGCAAACGAGGAATCGGGATATGTGTGCCAAGACCACACGACGCGCCTACACGCAGAGGACGTTGCTGGGGGCGTGTATACGTTCTGAAGAGCATGTGCGTGCCTCACAGGCAGCCACCATATGGCAGCCAACGCCTATAGTTTCGTTTTATGACATTTTGCCATTATGCACTCTTTCTTTGTATACTTGTGACCTTAGCGAGCTGATGACACCGGGGTAATCTTTATGAGCTTCGTGGTCTATATGCCCATAATTATGCGCCTATACAACAACTTGCTGTTCACTCGCTCGCTCGCTCACTCACTTACTAACTCACTCACTCACGCACAAGAACACACGTGCCTGGGCATGCGATATTGTACATGTTGGGTGAGTTTGCAAGAAATATTCACTTGAAACGAAGTCTGAGAATAACACGAGTTCTGTGCCTATATAGGCGCCGCCAGTCCAGCGGTAAGAAGTGCCGTGCTTAGAATTGTGTCTTTAAGGGGCGAAGCTCCTAAAGCCGTGGGTCTGTTCCTCCTGACTCGTACGTGACCGCCTAGTTCGACAACTCACTCAGCAGGTGCAGGCAGGCAGGCAGGCAGGCAGGCAGGCAGGCAGATGGAGGGACGATTCACGGTTTACCAACAAAACCCTCTGAAGCTTCGCTCAACTCATCATCATTAACTCCGTGAATCTACTGTGTTTTTTATGAAATGTTGCACATTGTTAATTCATCAGCTGCACTCGTTTTTTGCAAAATGTTCCGCAGTTAAGCTCAAGGAGTGGGATCGTGATACCTTCTATATGTGCCGCGCTTGAAATGTCTTTTCAGCGTAAAAAAAAGACACAGCATATCCACGGAGTGAATGTTGATGAATGGGACGAAGCGTCCATCCGACCGTCCATGCGACCACGCATCCATCCGTCCGGGCATGCGTCTGTCCGACGGAACGTGCATGCGCCTGCCTGTCTGTCTGTCTGTCCATCCGTCCGTCCGTCTGTCTGTCTGTCTGTCTGTCTGTCTGTCTGTCTGTCTGTCTGTCTGTCTGTCTGTCTGTCTGTCTGTCCGTCCGTCCGTCCGTCCGTCCGTCTGTCTGTCTGTCTGTCTGTCTGTCTGTCTGTCTGTCTGTCTGTCTGTCTGTCTGTCTGTCTGTCTGTCTGTCTGTCTTTTATCTGTCTGGCGACGAGCACGAGCCGCCGTGGCCCTGCGCACTGCTTCGTCCGTGCCCCACCAACGATCCGCTACGTACGATGACGATCCAAAAGACTAAGAGAGGCACTCGTTTTCCACGCACCTAGGCACAGCCCACTCAGCAGCCAATCGGAAAGTAGTGGTACAGCACCGTCTAAAATATCCTCACTCAACTGCAGTTTGTATGTACTTCTATAAGACGGCGCCGTTTATTATGCTGTTCGGGAGATACTGCCTTCCATTTTTACTCGTTTTCGATCCTTCTGCTAGTCACTCCTGACGCAGGACAAGGTTTGACTGAGAGGAGCTTCGCCCCTAAAAGAAACGGCTGATATATGGTCAGGCGTTGACTACCATTTCAACCTAATTAGCCGCCAGTTCAAGGTTGTCAAACTGATTCATTCACTGTACAGATTCGCATCAGGTATTTACAACACGGGTAAGACCATTTTTTTTATATGGCCGATGTTTTTAATGCAGCCGGGTCATCGACAGTGTTTACATCGAAGATTGTAAAGTGCACACAAATGAGGCACCTGAGATACTGCGACCGGTTTCAAGATTTCCTGCTTTCAGCATGGCGTTCAGTCGCAGTACTGCCAACAGACGCTTTCATTTACTACGTGTGACGATATGTTCAGAGGGTTATTAATTTAACCTCCATCAAATCTTTATTCGGCGATGAGATGAAGATTTCAAGGTCAAGTCTGCAGTTTCCATCAAGGAATTTCTCTAGTGAAAGCTAGTTGCATAGGACACGAAAACTATTCTGAGGCAAGCGCTTTCTTTCAGAACCCAAAGACTTAAATCAGTTAACAGGGCTTGTGGGAATACTGAGTTTTGATGAATTTACATTCCAATATATATGTATATATATATATATATATATATATATATATATATATATATATATATATATATATATATATATATATATATATATATATATATATATATATATATATATATATATATAGTAAGGGAAAGAAGTGTATACTTGAGGGCTCGTTTTTCAGTGTTTACATACAATATAATGAGATCTAACAGACAATAATTCCAAGGAAAGTATAGGGGAAGTATAGGGGAAGAAATAAAAGTGGGTGAAAAGATAGCTTGCCGTGGGCAGGATCCAAACCTGCGACCTTGAATGACGCGTTCGATGCTCTACCACTGAGCTACCACGACAGCTATCTCCCCAGCCACATTATTGGGTATCTATGTGAATTTAAACGTGGGAGTGTCAGTCAGCGCCACTAGTAGCATGCATGGCGGCGAGTGTGGCACACTCTTTATGAGCGTGTTTTGGCGTCACGTAGTACGGGAACTTATTACTAACTGGCAACTGACCAATAGTCCCTCGTATAGAAACTAAAGGCACCAAGTCTACCACGTCTGCAAGTGCGAGACCCTCGTTAATGAATAAAGGATATATATATATATATATATATATATATATATATATATATATATATATATATATATATATATATATATATATATAGTCTACATAATTTCTTCTGATTCTGCTCTTGAGCGTTCGAATGCATCGAAGTTCCTAATGCTATATGATTTATTTTGCTAATGTGCATTTCACTTCAATTGCTTCTTGTGAATTGTAATTGACTTAATCATTGAATTACCAGTATATATTATTCGGCCATTAAGTTTTCTTATAACGTTAATGCACACGTTGCTTTGGGTGAATGGTCGATGGAGCTGCGCTAATGAAAAACCGAGTGAACGTCTTACACGAGCACTTCCACAACCACCACGTGTTGAATAAAGACAAGGCAAAAATCTATGCGATTTGTTAACTTCGTCTAAAACTAAATGTAATGACAGTATTCCTATGGTTGGCTGTTATCCATGCCTGCGTGGAAGGCGCAGCATAGTCACAGCGAAAGCTAGAAGAGCGGCTTTTCAGATCCTTTTTTAAACACTCATTGGGGCACTGCTGCAACCACACTTGCTTGATACCCATTACGGCATTAATAATAGTAATTTCTTGGTAGTAGACCATTTACTGCGCTATTTTTGTCATTCTTCTGAGAAGCATTGTATCCGCTAAACGCTTGCAAGAAATTTTCTACCAATTAATTGTTCACGCAAAGGCTGATGACGATGAGGAATTATGCCTGAAGTGGGTATGCGCCACAGTTAGTAAGTGATCAAAAACAAGCTTTTGTAATAGGTTGGAGAATCGGATCACCCACTCGTTATACTATTTGCATGGTGTGACGACTGGTTGTTCTTTTGCTGGTATAAAACGCTTTATAATTCACATTAACGCGATTCCTTTCCCGACACCAAACCTGCCTGAGGCAAGTTTGCGAGCAAGTCCAAAGCTCCGGCGTGGCTCCGAAGTAAAATAGTGGGCTTACTCGCAGCGGACCAGGGTTCGAGTTCCACTGTGTCCGTGGTCCTAGATTTTTTTTTCTAATTTCTGCGATAGTGGTTACGGACACCGGCGGCGGCGGCGGACAACTATGGCGCTGCGCGTGACCCGATCTTTGATTTCATAACGGCTTTCGCTGTAAAAACCTCGCTGCAAAGTATGCGTTCACATGGCAACAACAACCCTAGCGACCAGCACAGCGTCTAACTGCAGTATAAATATCAGAGGCAATTTCAATTGTGATACACAGAATGCAGTTTATTTGCTGGAATGCTCAATCTGTCGTGTATACAGTTCATCGGTTAAACTGAAACTGCTTTTAGGTACCGCTTCAACAATCATAGAGCTCATGTGCATGTCCTTCCTTATACTTACCGATTTCAACACAAGTCACCGACACAGGTAATTCCTTCAGTCACATCCGAGCCACAATAATTCAATCAAGTTTCAAAACACATCATGATCGCGAAGTTAGAGAATCATTCCTAATTCATAAATACCGAACGCTCTCAAACGATGAGCGAGAGCTCCGGTATTCTCACTTGCATGTTGTCGTAGTTACTCATTACAGTTTAGCAATGGCTGGGGTATGTTTGTTGTGCTAGTTCAACTATTTGCTTATTATTGTGTACATAATGCCTCTCGCCTGCGTCACTCTCGACTTTGAACATACATACTTTGCACATCCGTCTGTTTGGAGAGCGCACGCCCATTTATCCGCTGCACATCGCCGCCAAGAGTGCAACGAGCGCTACACATAATATACAAGGCCTGGGTGACAAGAGCTGTTTTTCCTCGTTTATACAGAAGCAAGCCGGTATTTCCGCACACCTCCGAGACTGTATACCAGACTGGGCACGTGCGAATTGCAGCTGGGCCGTGTGGTTTTCCGGTCTTTCTTTGTTTTTCTGATAGCAGGCGGAGACGTCTCCGTGGAAATGGCCGGTCGATGCAAAAGAAAGAAAGAAAGAAAGAAAGAAAGAAAGAAAGAAAGAAAGAAAGAAAGGAAGAAAGAAAGAAAGAAAGAAAGAAAGAAAGAAAGAAAGAAAGAAAGAAAGAAAGAATTTTCAGCCGAAAGACCATCCCGTAAAGTTGTCGGCGAGTTGCGTGTTCAAGTCTGCGTGTGAGTGTGTCGCGACGATGGCAGTGCAGAGGACTACCTCCTCTCATCGTAGGCGTCAAGGTTGCCGAACTACGGGCGTGATAGGTATTGCAACTGTTCGGAGAGACAAGCCCCGTTGGGCTGTTTGCAATGCGCGTGACTGCAAATGCGTAGGTGACAGCGCGCCGCGATTCATCCTGCTGCGAATGACGTGCCGGGTGGTTTTTACCTGTTCCTGGCGCGAGCTATCTTGATTCGTTTGCTAGTACCTGGCTGGCTGGCCTATGCGTCTTCGCCGCGAACCCCTTTGAATTGACGGTACTTGCGCGAAAATTGTGCAAGGCTTGAGCTGCAAGCTTTGATTCATGGGGTTTTACTCCCCATGCATAGAATCAGATGATAGTTCTAAGACAGTGGAGGGTGCTCCGGAGAAGATTTGACTGCCTGTGGTTATCTGACGAACATCCCAGTGCACACGATAGTTTTTTAACAGCGAAGTTCCTTAAAGCTAGCCATAATTTGTGCGGTCATGAAGGATGTGCAGTGCGGCCCACGTTAAAACTGTAATCATTATAAAGAGGTGTGTATTACAGGCTAAATACCACTGCTTACCACTGGTCCACTAAAAATGGAACAAAAGAAACCATCGTCATCCAACTGGTATTTTGGTGCCTCCGTTTTGGGACAATGCCACAGAGATGTATTTGATGCGGTGTGTAATTTTAATTCAAGCCACTAAACGTATTTCAACGTAATGTCCACTTTGACAAATACCCCCCAAAAATGAGCCGGGAAGTAACTTTCAAAATGTGAATAAATATAAGACATACATCCCAATTATAGTTTGGTTTGGCAAACTCAGCTGTCTGGTGAGCTCCCAAGATCAAGTTATAGTTATATTAGTGATTATTTTATTTTTTATTTTTTCACTCACTGGATTTTATTGACAATGTCTTCCTTCTCGTACATATTTTTTTGTCAGCAATAATGCAGTTACCGTCAATGAGACGCTATATGTTTTCTTGACCAAACCCGCCGAGAGGGTACGTGCCATGGATTGCAGGCTACATACAAACAACAGGTATGTGCCACTGTGCGGCCGATCAGAAAAATATCATTGTCATAAACGGTTATGTGGAACATATGTTGCATAAATCGTACTGGTCCACTAAAAATGAAGAATACAGCAGTTCGGCCAAGAAATGGCTGCTAAGCGGGGGCGGCGGTGAGCCGAAGACCCCCAATACATAAAACGAGAGAATAATAGTATGGTCAACGGCGGGTGCAAGTAGACCCCGATGCGATGGAAACCTGTCATGGCCTCTGTGTAAAGTGCTAACGCTTGGTTTCAGCACGAGTTTCGGTCTCTGGAGCTTGGACATTCAGTAACTGTCTGGGGTTTAACTAGGACCTCTCTGCGCTGATAATTAACGCAGAAACAAACTAGCAGCACGTAGCTAAAGCCTTGTAATTGGCTAGAAGCAACCAGGTGAGTCTTGACAATCGTCCAGTTTTGCTTTTTTCAAACGTCAGTGCCAACGTTAGGCTTAGTGCAAGCATCGCTTTTTTTTTTTTTTCATTCTATCCCTTTGGCATCAAGGCCAGAATCTGAACCCACGACCGCGCAAGACAGTACACGCACACATTCGGTGGTCGTATCATCCGCGTTCAATAGGTGGCCACAAATAACTGAACACCGCCGTGCAAACAGTAAATGCATATAAGTGGCGCATTACGTGTTCGCGTCAGGTGAGGCAGTCCGCAAGCGATCAAGCTCGATGACCTTCTCGTATTCTCTTTCAGATTTTCCACGTCTACACAACGGTATGCAACGTTGTATGGACCTTGTCCCAATGGGAGTCGTACCGCTAAGTCACCGGCTTATTCATCGCAGAGGAATTTGTACATCCGCAGACAGATGTAATATGATGCGCAGATCAAAATATAATGCAGCTGTGTACTATCCGAATGAGTGAACCGACCGGATGATCAGCATCGAAGTGCCATTCAGCTGAGGCATAACGGTTCGTTTTGTACGTGGATTGTACAAGCATGACGGGGATCTGTTGAACACGTTGGCTCAATGGTCATTTCCGTCCAAATAAGCTCTCACCAAAATGTGGTTAAACATGTGCGAGAGAAGTATCGGCGTGGCAGCATGATTTACCCCTGGCAATCTGTGAAGGATATAGTTGGGGCAAACTATTAGCTACGAAAGCAATGAAAAACTGAGTTCTGTAGCCTAAACACACGCACGGCTAACAAGAGTGACAACAAACCACACTACCAACTTGGCAGTTTTTTCTGGCGTTGCATTTCTTCCTGTCACGATGATCCATCCTTCCATGTCTGTCGACGGAATCCTTCTGGTGGTGGTGTTAGTGGTTCGGTGAAGAAGGAAATAGACGCTTATTTCTGCAGCCCTTAAGGGAGCACGGCGAAGCGTCCCTTCTAGTCTTGTTCCCTCGTAAGCGTAACTCTACAACGGGCTTCGCTGCCATTCGCCGCGCCACTCTTGTTACGCACCTGTGCAAGGCAACACGCTGCGTCGAGTGCCAGCCCAGCGGAGGAGAGCCGCCGCCAAGGCCGCCTGGTTCCTCCGCCGGTGCAAGGGCGCCGCGACCGCGATAAGGACAGCACGCTCGCGCGCCCATCTAACGAAACGCAACCCGCTCGCTCAGCTGTTTGGTCGCCGCCGCGTACTGTGAGGCGACGCGCGCGTGTGGTTCGGGAACTCCTGGACAGAGGAGTCAGGCGGCGTTGGACGACGACTCTCACTTTCCTCCAAGTGGGGACGACCCGGACGAGGAATAATAGTGGTGAGGGGGCTGGAGAGGAGGCACGCAAGGGAGGGAGGACAGAGACTGCGGCGGCCGCCTTGGTCGCGGCCAGTTATTTCTCGGAAGCCGAGCGACGCAAACGGTGCGCGCAGCGGCCGAAACGTCGGCGTACTTTTGCAACGGCCCAGAGGAGCACGTACATCCGAGAGCTGGCCCGCCGACGCCTTCTTCACCCTGACCGACCGCTTCTCCACCGCGCAGCCCGTCAAGAGTGGGCGCACCCACGTCGACGACTTTGCCGTCGATAGAAGCGACTGTTGACGGTCCCGACACTGCTCCCGATCGGCAGCTCACCAACTACACCTGGCTGCTGCGCCGTCATCATCCACCCGCTTCTATAGTGCGCCACACTGGACGGCGGCTGTTCCTCGCTCCATATCACTTGTGCGGCGGAGCCCAACTTCAGCCGGTGAGTGTGCACGCTATCGCGACATGCATGACGGCAACGCATATTGCAGTCCGTAGATTCCACGGCTCTACTTGGCGTCTTGTAGCCCGCTAAACGGAAGAGTGGCGGAAACGAATTCTGGAAAAGGCAACTAGCATGATTTGGAAATTTCTTAAGGTGTGGTTTTTGTTGGAAGTTGTACACGTGCGTGGTATGCATCAGGCGCGTTGTCGTCGTGGTTTCACCAACTGTTGAAATTGCTTACGGATACTTGTAGTCTGCAATGCTTCAGCTGGTAATCAGCAAAAGAAATAACATTGACTGTAATCATATCAACATTCTGAATGAGCTCGTCGCTGCTTACGGGGTGACGCCTGGATAGATGTAGCTTCACACAAAAAATGCTCGCACTTTCGTAAGCGTATGCTACTTCACCGTGTTGCTTGTGAGCAATGTGGCGCGTCCAGGATCGTAGCATCGTGATGCTACGATCCTGGACTGTGCAATCATCCTGGAGTTTTTGGTGTCCTTGCTATAACGGCGGCTAGTCTGCGATATGTCTTAATCTCTGGCTATCATTGAAGGGGTGAGGTGGAGGGCTTTCTTTTTTTATTTTTGCAACACGGTGTCACTTTGCTCTGCTTAACCTTGCTTCCGTGGCTTTGCCTTCGCTACTATCGGATACCCCCCTCCCATTGGTTCCCTCCCGAACTTACTCTTCTGATTTTTTTTTCGCCTGAGCTTTTGCTGATGCTCAGAGATGGTTCGAGCTAAAACAGCAACAATTACGGTGCTAACGTGTTGTTCTTTGTGAGAACGGTCTGAGGAAATGTGGTGTCATAAGGGAAAAAAAGCAAAATATGGAGGACAAAAGGCTACTGTGTCACTGGCTGCCTCTCCGGAGAACAAAGCTACCGCTCTACACAAGCAGCGCGTGTATTATACACGCGGCTCAAGACGAAGAGCCGTGCATTGTCTGCAAATACGGGCAATTTCTCGAGCGCTCGACAGAAAAGAGGGGAAAATCAAGAACCTGCTCTTTCTTTCGGGTTCAACGATGGAGAAAGCTACAATTGCCTCGTCGACTATCCGGAAGCGGCTAAGAAGAGGAAAAAACAACGCTGCCAGGAAACACAGAAACCGAGGGCTGTACGGCCCGCTGCCCATTCCATACTTATTCCGTATTCCTCTCTCTGCTCATATGCTGCGTGCCGCGTTGCTTATACTGTGCCGCGAACAGTGATCGACGACCATTCTGTAAGCTGTCGTGCCGTCATTTGTATCTGTTCCAAAGAAGAAAAAGACTGCCTTCTTTCGATTTCATTCCCTTTTGTCTCTGCGCGACACGCAGACTGGAAAAGCACGGCCTTCCCAAGTGCAGAGCAGGAATAGTGCGCATGTGTCTGTGGTGTTGTCGTTCCAGCTGCCGCGCATGATGCATGCGGTTGTTGATGATGATGGTCGGCGACTGGTTGTGTAATTGCCTCTCGCGCGCAGATTGTTTTTCCGAGAGATCGAGCGACCGGGGCCTGGTACGGGCGGGCGTCCGTCTTCGCTCTGCGCGGTCCTCTTCACTTTCTCCGGCACCAGCGGCGTTTAATACGGAGATCCTGTTGGCAAGCGATCAAAACGAGCCTCTATGGCTCTTCTTCCTCGGTCCGTACCAGCTGGAACGGGACCGCCCGTTTGCGACCACAGCCGTGTAGGTCGCTGCAGAGGTGCTTTGCAAAGCAGAGATAGGTGAGAGTGGTAATAAATTCAAAACAGTGCTCTTTGGATTAATTAGGTGGCCGCAGTGTGTATAGTTACGTCACTTGAGGCGCGACTAAAGTGGCGGCGAGTGTGCAACACTGAGCTTAATGGATATATCCGAGCTAAACGTGAAGACGCCCTTTCATTTTCATTTTCCTCGTTGTGCGACCCGCCTGCGCGGTCAGAAAAAAAAACATAAAGAGTTGTCTGAAGGTCGTGACAACCACTACGAGGATACATTTGAGGCATGGAGGCTGTTTAGGTGAATCCCGGGACCCCCCTCCTTCCCTATTTTTCTTTTCTTTTTTTGCTTCGTCTTAATTGACGTGGTATAGCAAGGGCAGCTGTATGCTTCGTTCCCAGAAGCGCCCAGGCGACTGCATGCACTGGTGCAATTCACTCTTTCGTCGAAACGCTGCTGCCGCTGTTGTTTTGAGCAAAATTGCTAGCCCGTAATTGCTTCGAGGTATATTTTGTCGTCGCGTATTAGGACGGGTCCCATTTACGCCCGCTTGATAAGACGCGTACATTACAGGGAAAAAGAAATGGTAAAGTCATGTTTTATATGCGACTTGCGCGTTCAGCTGCGCAGGCGATGAACGAATAGAAAACGGCAACAGCCTCGACGCGTCAAATGCGGTATTCGTGTGATTGCACATACCTGTCTTTCGTGTCGATCTGTTTGCGCCTACAAAGCTAGTGCACAGATAGGCGGAAGTAATGTCCCAGACACGTAAACTGCGGCGTTATGACTTTAAACTTTTGAATTCAAATGTAAAAAATCGACAGCTAAGTGACTGGACGCTGTCGATTTGCCGTATGTGTACCCCTCACAAAAAGCACAGTATTTATGTCGTCCGACCATCAAAAATAAAAAAAGTGTAATTTAACTAATCAAATATTTGCAGTAGTGTGCAAAAGCCGAATCTATTCCCGCGTGGAACACTGCTGTGTTCCAGGCAAATTTAGGGCTTTTTCTTTAGGTAGATGTGCAAGAACTCAACCGCTTTTGCCCTCGCCCACGTGTGTCACATTCTCCCCATACATTTCGACTGAGATAACAATACCATCGGCTAATTGAAGCCGAGTAACTCATCCCGATGCGAGGCGCGCGTGTCTCGTGAGGAACAAACACTGCGGTGGGGAAGCAGCGGCGGACCGCCCGCGATGCGTCCGCGCTTGAATGTTGTCCGCATGGGTGGAAGAGGAAGGGGGGGGGGAATGCATTGTTTGGATAAGGAAGGAGCAGGCACGCATTAAGTGCTCTAATGACCGCCACTTGGCACGCTGCCACCGACGGGCGCATATCATTCGGCGGCCATCGGTAATTGATTTGTCTCCGTGTCGTTTGTCTTCATTTCGGTCGCAATGTGGGGTGCACGCGTCGAGTGCTAATGAAAGGCGCGTTAGATGCGCCACATCGGACGCCACGGCGGTTCCTGCGCCCGCGCTTCTGTTTTAGTTTCAGCGAAGAGCCCGCACACGCACCCGTTTATTTCACTCGAAATGTCTCCTCTGTAAACACACGCATGCTTGCGGATCACACGAGCATGAAAGTGGAACGTCTAACGCACCTTCGAATGCAAGGACAGCCAAGCAACAAGTTTGTAGGATAGATCTATTGTGAACAACATAAGAAAGATGGTTAACGGCGCGTGAGTTGCATGCAAATCTTCTGAGTTTTGCCGTGGGCATTGCAGATCGTCATTGTATAAGTAAGTAACTATGCGCTAGCAATCGGCGCAAGGAAGAACTGAGGTCAACAACACACCTTTAGTTTCTTGCGCTCTCGGGTGTTCATTCTGTTCCCTCCATGCTCGTCTCCACGTTGAACGGGTCAAAGTTGAGGTGAGTTCGCCTGCCTGACGTATAGAAAGAAGTTCCATGCACCTCGCCAAGCCTTGCTGGCTGCTTATTCATAGTCCTCAACATTGTATAAATGTTGAAATAAAATTTTATTTGATTTCATTTGATTTGCTGGTGCAGTGACGACGTTCAGATTCACTGTTTATCCGTGCCAAGGGGCCAGCTCCCCATTCTTCTCTTTTTCTTTTTTTTTGGGGGGGGGCGGGGGGAATCGCCGCATGACTAAACGAGATCGACACAGACACTCATGGATATAAAAAATGCATACATGCAAATATTCTTGACAATTTGTATTTTAAGATAGCGTCATTGCAGTACAGCGATTGCGAATCATCTTAATATGTTACAGCAACATTTTCATTCGCGACGAATGTCCTCGAAGCCCAACGTCCACCGGCTTCTCATTAAACAATTTTTGTTTTATACTGAGAACCAATCATCATTTGTTTAGTTTCTTATTGGTTCAAACGGAGTGTAACTGCCGGTCATAAAGGTGTATGCCGTCGTGAACTCTTCTCGCAAGCATGACTATACTATATGCGGTATAAGTAGTAAACTTGCGAGCCTTCGAGAATGAAAGCGGCTATTTATACATGCATGAGCCACAGCCTGCATTCACGGTCGTTTCTTTCACTAGGTCTACACTGGTTGTGTCAGCCCATTGTCTGAAGTGCAGAGCCTTGCCTAGCGCCGAGATAACGAGTCGGACCTTCACGCAAGGACAGCCTTTGCAGTCGCCCACGCAGCCCGAGACCGCGCCTCGATGGCGCCCTGTAAGTTACGTGATGCGCATTCGCTGCAGCATACGCAACCGCGGATGTGCGGTTTGCGTAGTACGAAATCGTAAGTACGAAACTGAAGAAAGGACACCACAAATACTTCACGTATATTATTAGCGAACTTTTGTTATGCAGCGAATCTAAGGGCTCAGGCAACATGAAGAAAATTGGAAGCATAGGCAGCATCAGAATCACGATCAGCTACACGAACGTTTGTTTCTTAATGAAGCGGAAGTCGAGAACTGAGCTAGCCTGCGTCTACGTTTTTCTTTCTCTTCTCCTTCATTCACCCATCGTTTTCTTCGCCAGGAAGGCAACGCACCACCTTAAGGATGCATACGTTGCAAACACGAGGCCGCGCTAATTAAGGGTGGATGACGGGCGCGCGTTTGACGAACACTTTGCCCGTTCGCGAACATTGCACTGCTTTTTTTTTCAAGTACTGTGTCCTTTCGACGGCCTATTTCTAATATATAGCGTACGTACAGCTCACTTGAATCATGCACCATTCCCCGCTGCGGTGGTCTAAGGTACTCGGCTGCTGACCCACAGGTCGCGGGATCGAACCCCGCCTGCGGCGGCTGCATTTTCAATGGAGGCGAAAATGCTGTAGGCCCGTGTGCTCAGATTTGGGTGCACGTTAAAGAACCCCAGGTGGTCGAAATTTCCGGAGCCCTTCACTATGGCGTCTCTCATAAACGTATGGCGGTTTTATGACGTTAAACCCCACATATCAATCATTCACCATTGAAGTGTACCATTGCGGCTCTCTCTAGTGCGCGATTCCTCGTGCTGGAGAAGCCACTTTTACTACTTTCAATCGCAGTCAAGTTTTTGTGGGCTCGCTGACGCTGCCTTTCGTCTTGGCATCTACGTGCCCCTTTTGAATGTTGCGTGCCCGTGCTTAAACGCATGGCTACTCGCATTGACGATGCGCAGTGTCCCTACATGCTCAGCGGCGCATACTCGAGGCGTCTATGTACGGGGCAAAGCGTGTCGCTCGACAAAGGGCTCTGCGCGCCGTCGTGAAGCGAGAGACTCACAAAGGGCGGACACGAGGGACGCGACAGCGGCGCCTGATGAGCGCAGGTCACGCATTTCACGCTCCTTCCTGCGCGCAGGTGTTTTGAAGGGTCGACTCAAAATTAGGTTGGCCTTCCCGAGTAGCGGCGACGCCCGTTCAGTACAGATGGGACAGTAATTACAAGCCGTTCGTTATAGCTTTCAACAGACTTACAGATATACATTGCGCATACGTTTCGGTAAAGGATCAGGAGTCGCAGGGAAATCACCTTGCCATTCGTAAGAGGCGTTTGTGCACAAAATAGTCTTTCAAAAAGTGCTGGCTGCTTGGAGGACTGTAGTCAATACGGCAGTACAACAACACGGGGATTTATATGAGGTTCTGGAAAATCATCTGCTCCCTCGCGCGGCTTTGCGATTTCAACGATATACGTTGTAAAAGGCTGGAAAGTCCATATAAATCATATCGTCGCTGTTTGGTTGCCATTGGTCTTACTGACCACCTGTCAAGGTCACATTCACGAGGAGTGAGGCCGTAGAGCTAATCACGATGTCCGGGACGCCAAAAGTTGAGCACACCAAGAAACAGAGCACTCATGCTGTCCACCTTGAGAGCTGAGGTCTGCAAGCTTGGGACGTTGGTCCTGTGTTTTGGCTGAAAGCGACACAACCTTGCAGAAAAACGGGGCATTCAAGTTAGATTTTGTGATTTTCTCAATTAGGCGGACAGAATCATCTCCGCAAAAGGTGGAGTTGTATCTCTAGTCGCGTGAATGGATCCTCATTACACACACCACGCACACCTTCTGCAGCTGTGGAACTGGGCCCGGCTTATAGTAGACGTGCCGTATATTCTTCAAGTGCGTCGCCTGAGCAGAACGCGTACAAGTGGCCGGCGGTCCAGTAGCAGCTCCTTCCTCGTACATAATGGCTCATTGTCCGGCCGGCCTCAACGGCGACTTCCGTTTCACGCCCGCCTGCGCATGCCGCGTGTATGCCATACCGTCGTATGAGAGAACTATTTATATCGCCATCGACCACTGCGAGGTGGTGGTAGACAGGGCGTTTAGGTCCTGACTTCGATTTCCGGTCGTACCAATTGCATTTCTATTGGGTCAAAATCGGCCTAATGCGAATGGTTCTAACTGGGACATGATACAGTGAAACGAAAAAGAGTCAAGGAACAGGCCCTGCAACTCTGTCGTCGGCGCTAAGCAGAGACAGGCTTGAACACGATCACGTGTGGCTGCCTGTTCCGCGTCGCTGTTTCTATGGAGCATCCGGTATCATTTGTGGTTTCACGCAGTTAAGCTGGACAAGTTCCAGCCTTCTCGGTGCAATACGACGGCCTCGAATCTACGAACAGGAACCTTATTGTATATACAGGCTCCGCGTGGACATATTGTGTGTTCACACAGTTTTCCACGAGACGTAACATCTACTTCTCTGGCTGCAGTATGAATATATAGACTAACGGCGGCACTTATACTCTGTACCACTCTCAATACACGGAACATCCCACGTGAGCTATCGTGCCACTTCTGCCGCCGCGCACCTTTGCTTCGTGCAGTGCCTCTACATCCGTGTTGCCTTAGCAGATTACTTCTCGTTTAAGCGTCCATTACGAGCTTTTTTAGACGTATACTGACCACCATGCCTAATCTCTATGCACATTTCTCATTCCTCTATTGTGCAGGCATCATCATCTGTTTATTTCTTCCCATTTTAGTGAACATATTGTCACGTTAAAAAGACAGGAGACGTTTTTAAGGCGTCCTCACAAAAGTCCGAAGAGCGGTCGGCTCAGCGCAGCCAAAAACAGAACAATGGCACGAGGGGAACTGCCACTTCGTCTGCCTCTTTTGCGCTGGCAGATCAAGCGCGCGGCACTGCCCCTCCTCCCTGAAGAGCATCGCCTCGATGCTAAACGAAGCGTGTATCGTAAAAAAAAGACATTGTCACAGTGTGTGGTACGGTTTTAACCGCACCACGTGCACAATCTCGGGTCGTAGCTGTCGGCGTCGGGGGTGGTTGGCTTCCGTCCGGAAGGACTTCGTAATTGACGTCGCTCACTTGTCGTAGCACTTTGTACGGGCCAAAATACCGACTGAGAAGCTTCTCAGAGAGACCTTTGCAGCGCACAGGGGTCCAAACTAACACCTGGTCACCTGGTTTATAATCGACTTGTCTGTGGCAGCGGTTGTAGCGCTGTGCATCGACGCCTTGTTGTTTCTTGATGTTTACGCGGGCTAGTTGACGTGCTTCCTCGGCTCGTTGCACGAAACACTCAGCATCTTCGTCGAGATCCTCGATGTTGTCAATGTCGCATGGGAGCATTGCGTCCAACATCGTCTGAACGTCCCGACCGTATAGAAGACGAAACGGAGTGAATCGTGTGGTCTCTTGCGTAGCGGTATTATACGCGAATGTTACGTAAGGCAGTATTTCATCCCACGTCTTGTGCTGTACGTCTATGTACATAGACAGCATATCAGTCATCGTTTTGTTAAGCCGCTCGGTCAGTCCATTTGTCTGAGGGTGATACGCTGTTGTCTTGCGATGCGTGGAGTAACTTAACTGAAAAACTTGTTCAAGGAGCCTTGCTGTAAACGCTGTTCCTCGGTCTGTGATGACACAGGATGGAGCACCGTGGCGTAATACAATTCTCTCGATGAAAAACTGAGCAACTTCACAAGCCGTGCTTTTAGGAAGCGCCTTAGTTTCAGCATAGCGGGTTAGATAATCTGTAGCGACGATTATCCACTTGTTGCCGGAAGATGACAAGGGAAACGGACCCAGGAGGTCCATGCCGACTTGATCGAAGGGTGTTCTGGGTGGCTCGATAGGGTGAAGTAATCCCGCAGGCTTAACAGATGGGGATTTTCGGCGCTGGCATTCGCGGCAGGCTTGAACGTACTGTTTAACGCAAGCGGCAAGTTTCGGCCAGTAGTAAGACTTTCGTACCCTAGCGATGGTTCGGGTGATGCCCAGATGGCCCGATGGAGGCTCGTTGTGGCAGGCAAATAGAATTTCCTCACGCAGCTCTGCGGGGACGACCAACAGGTAAGTTTTGTTGCTGGCGGCTGCGTTCTTCTTGTACAACACGCCCTGTCGTAAGCAGAAGGATGACAATCCGCGAGTTATATGCTGGGGCAGTGATACGTTGCGGCCCTCTAGATGTTCAATGATAGGTCGCAATTGAGCATCTGCTCGCTGCCGTAAAGCCAAGTCTGTTACGCTTACGGAGCCAAGGAAAGGGCAGTCCTCTTCGAAGCTCTGAGCGGCAGGCTCAACTGGCGCGCGTGACAACGTGTCCGCATCTTCGTGTGCACGACCGGACTTGTACACGATAGTGACGTCGTACTCCTGCAGACGTAGGCTCCACCTTGCCAGTCGTCCGGAGGGGTCTCTGAGGTTCGCAAGCCAGCACAGCGAGTGATGATCCGTCACTACTCTGAATGGACGGCCGTAAAGGTAAGGTCGAAACTTAGCAATTGCCCACACGACAGCAAGGCACTCCTTCTCCGTGGTACTGTAGTTTGACTCCGGGCGTGTTAGGGTTCGGCTTGCGTAGGCGATAACCTTTTCAATTCCCTCCTGCCGTTGGACGAGTACCGCGCCCAGACCGACGTTACTGGCGTCGGTATGAATTTCCGTTTCGGCTTCCTCGTCGAAATGTCCAAGAACAGGTGGTGATGCCAGGCGAAGCCGAAGCTCTGTGAATGCTGATTCTTGTTCAGCACTCCAAACGAACGGCGTATCGTCTCTAGTGAGTCTAGTTAATGGTTCGGCAATTTTCGAAAAATTGCCTATAAAGCGCCGGTAGTACGCGCATAGACCAAGAAACCGCCGCACACTTTTCTTATCGGCAGGAGTCGGGAAGGCTGCGACAGCGGCGGTTTTCTCAGGGTCAGGACGGACGCCTTCTGCGCTTACGACATGTCCAAGGAACTTTAGTTCTTCGTAACCGAAATGGCATTTTTGCGGCTTTAACGTAAGGTTAGCCGTCCGAATCGCCTCAAGTACCTGTCGTAGTCGCTTCAGATGTTCGGAGAAGCTGGTTGAAAACACGACCACATCATCCAAGTACACAAGGCAGCTTTGCCATTTTAAGTCAGTCAACACAGTGTCCATCATGCGTTGGAAGGTAGCTGGCGCAGAGCAGAGTCCGAACGGTAGCACCCGAAATTCGTAGAGGCCATCCGGCGTGACAAAGGCGGTTTTTCACGGTCGCGCTCATCAACCTCAATTTGCCAGTAGCCACTCTTTAAATCCAGGGAAGAAAAATACTTCGCTCGTCGTAGTCGGTCAAGCGAGTCATCAATACGCGGCAGCGGATAAACATCTTTTTTCGTGACGTTGTTGAGCTTTCTGTAATCTACACAGAAGCGAAGCGTACCGTCCTTCTTCTTAACCAGAACGACCGGTGAGGACCAGGGACTGTTCGAAGGCTGGATAACGCCGTCGTCGATCATTTCTTTCACTTGCTGCTTGATAGCTGCGCGTTCTGTCGGCGAGACGCGGTATGGCTGTTGGTGAATAGGTCTTGCGTCGTCGTAAGTGATTATCCTGTGCTGTGTAATTGGCGTCTGACTCACTTTAGACGACTGAGCAAAGCACGCCCTGAATTCAAACAATAGCTCTCGCAAGGCCCTCTGGTTCTCTTCCGGCAGTGCACTGTTCATGTCAACATCTATTACGGTTTGTCCATCGCGGCTACTGTCTTCACAGGCAAAACACTCAATGACGTCCTCCAAGGCTTCAGCGTAGGCGACCGCAGTGCCCCGGAAAAGGTGACGATGCTCATTGGTGAAATTTGTAATCATGACCTCGGCTGTACCGTTCCGAATGTCAATGATGCCTCGTGCCACAGAAATTCCAAGCGCCAGCAGCAGGGAGACGTTGCACTCTGCCACTGTTTCACCGTCACTGGTTCCTTCGGAAGTCACCTGAATTAGGATACTTGCACGAGGTGGTATTGTGACACTGTCGTCGGAAACACGGAGGGCGGTTGTACGGCGGTTGGAGTCCCTTGACGTAGCGTTGACTGTCGAAAAGGAAATGCAGCGTCGCCGTAGGTCGATTACGGCGCCATATTCCCGAAGAAAATCGAGGCCGAGAATTAATTCGCGGGAGCAGTCACGTAGCACGATGGAGCTGACCAAAAACGTGCAGCCTCGTATTTGTAGCCTGGACGTGCACAAACCAACCGGCGTTACAACATGTCCGCCAGCTGTACGTACATGCGATCCTGTCCAAGGCATTATCACTTTCTTCAAGGTACGTGCCAATTGTCCGCTAATAATCGAGTAGTCAGCACCAGTGTCTATTAAGGCAGTTAAATTGCGACCGTCGAGCATCACAGGTATGTCCATTGAAAAGTCGCTCAGCTGGGATACAGGCGCCGGCGTAGTCGAATTTCCGTTGGTCCGATGTCGCGTCGATTGGAGGGCGAGGTCTTCATCACGTCGAGAATCAGCGGCCCTCGCCTCGAAAGGTCGCTGGCGTTAGTTTTCCAGGCGGGGGCTCGGAGACCGTCCTTGCGGCCTTCGATTTCCGTTGCCTGAATAAGACGACGACCGCGGTGACGGTGAGCGCGACTGACGCCTGAGTGGGACGTTCTGCCGAGCGATAAAATCTTCAATTTCTGGTGGTCTCTGTCCAAACCGGGGGCGGGGTGAATTGGCAGGAAAACCCTGCAGCCCAAGTCGGCGGTACTGGCAGTCCTCGGTAGAGGTGACCCGCTTCACCGCAGTGGTAGCAAAGCGGTCGTCGGTCGGGCATGCGCCATATGTCGGATTTACGCATGACGGGTCGAGTGTCTGCAAAATAAGGGACCACCTGTGCGGACTGCAGTGTGGCGTACGGGGTTGCGGCTGGTAGTGGACTGGTGCAGGTGCGTTGTGTTCGAACGTGTCGGTATAAGTGGTGCGCTGGAAACCACTCACTGGGGATGGTGTCGTGGACGACGGAACGGTGCGTCTCAATACGTCTGCGTAGGTCACCCCTAGAGGTTCACTTGAAGTTGCGAACGCCTGAAGTGGTGCAGCAACCTGCGTTGGTGTCTCGCGACGAGGTGTGCCGAGCGCATGCTGAACTTCGTCACGTATGATGGTGGCGATGCAATTCGTGGAAGGCTGCTGCTGCGCCTGGTTCAGCTGTTGCAGCTGTTGCAGCTCGTCGCGAACAACCGAACGTATCAGCTCGCGAAGCGCTCCCACGTCGGTCGGGAACGAGCCTAGCCCGGTGGTATAGGTAGCATTCACTGCCGATCGTACTGTTCCGCTGCTGCAGCGCCTTTTCCATGGCGACGGCTTCAGTGAGGAACTCCGCAACCGTTCTAGGCGGACTACGAATGAGTCCAGCGAAGAGCTGCTCTTTCACACCTCGCATCAAGTGTCGCAGCTTCTTGTCTTCCGGCATGGTTGGATCGGCGCGAGTGAACAGATGAACCATATCCTCCACGTATGTAGCCACACCTTCATTAGGCATCTGCATGCGGGACTGGAGGGCCCTTTCAGCGCGCTCTCGACGATCGAGACTCGAGTACGTTTCGCGGAGCCTGTGACAGAACTCATGCCACGACGTTAGGAGGCCCTTGCGGTTCTGGAACCATGTGCGAGCACCATCCAGAAGACTAAAGTACACATTCTTGAGCTTCGCTACTTCGTCCCACCCGTTGAAATCCGCTACGTACTCGTACTCAGCCAGCCAATCTTCCACATCTTCATAGAGGCCACCACGGAAGGGACTCGGAACACGTGGTTTTTGCAGCGTGTAATGAGTGGGTGCAGCTGCGGGTGCAGCGGTTGGAGCAGCGGCGGCTCCAGCGGCAGGGGAAGCGGTGACAGCAACAGTATTCTCCATACCAGTCGACGTACTTGTACTGTGAGACACAAACTCGGGGGACAGTCCTCGAATCCTCCGACTGAAACGGTGTACCGGCGTAAGCTCTGGGTTTTGGGTCACGTTCCGGCTGCTAGAAGGAGTCTGTTGCATAGGTGAGGTTACCCCGCACCTCCATGTTGCATAGGTGAGGTTACCCCGCACCTCCACCATTAAAATGTCACGTTAAAAAGACAGGAGACGTTTTAAGGCGTCCTCACAAAAGTCCGAAGAGCGGTCGGCTCAGCGCAGCCAAAAACAGAACAATGGCACGAGGGGAACTGCCACTTCGTCTGCCTCTTTTGCGCTGGCAGATCAAGCGCGCGGCAATATATATAACCAAAACGCGAGTGCTGAAGCTTTTGGTTTAGCATTGAAGGACCACAAATGTGGAAGTAATACTGACAGATACTACATTTTTAGCTCTATACTTCTACCAAGGTACACGTGATATGAATTTTTATTTCCTATATACTGGTAGCTAGTTCGAAAAATGAGCACAGAAGGCCGCAGATGTGCACGACGGTGCAACAACACACTGCGTTAGCGCGCATTCACTTGCAAACGCGCGCTCGTTCAAGGTCTTTTTCTCCTTCTTTCTCCTTTCGCCAAGTTTGACTTGAAGTCGTGAATTTACGGGCATGTCTTACTGAATAAACCAAGGCGCTAAACTTATACGATCGGGAAGTTATGTCACTTAGTGGCTAGCGGTGGCGCTCTTCGTGAGTCTCCAATCCGGAAAGAAGCATTTCTGCCCACAGTGCCCTTTGTGTTTGTCCTCACTATACCGGGTACTGTATGCCGCTGATAAACATCGCTCTCTCTACAAACATTCACTCTGTTGTACTTCAAATCTTGCATTATTCTTAAGAACCATATTACAGCGACTGCATGGTACCATTCATGCACCTGTATATGTGGTTTATCGCGGCCCTTGTGAAGGTTGTGTATCTACGGCACAGCTTTGTCTGCTCCGCTGTGCATGCGGACAACGTCCATACTTGGGGCCATTGTTATAATACCAGCGGCCCGAACAGCAAGAACGTCGCACGTTCCACACCTCACCGTATACTGGAGTCCTTCGCTTTGCGGCCTCGGCGGCCAATAGGATGCTCCGTTGCCTCGCGCGGTTCTTGTAAGACATCGCGTCGCTTCTTCCGTGTGCCTGCAGCGAACAGCAGCGTGGGGCAGAATACAAAATGGTTGCCGGGCGTTGTCGCGAAGCGCGCAAACAAACGCGCCTCTGTCTATATATACGCAGCGTATTCGCGCCCTGCTTGTTTCTGGGCGCAGGTCTTTTCCCTCGTCACTGCCATGCAAGGGAGAAAGAGCAGTCACCTTCGCAGATCGCGCTTCTGTCACCGCGCGTTGACGAATGGCGCGAGGACGTTGGCGTGCACCCGCAGGGACGCCGAGCACGGCGGTGGCGCATTCATGCCACGCGGCTGTCGCCAATAACATGTGTCCCGCACAACATCGAGAGACGTGCGGCGATGGATTCTCGGCTGCCCTCGCGAGGTCGGTCGGTCGGTCACCAGGGTTCAAGGCTTTCTTCTCTCTCGGAACTCGCGGCTCACTCCGGTGCGCGCCCGCGCGTCTAGTCCGCCTGAGCAGGCGCGCCATAAATTTGTCGCCCACCTACGGCAGTTTTTTAGACTTTAAGGACATACTCCTTAGTAGCAAGAGCGAGAGACAAAGAAAGGGGGAGGTGTCTGTGTTATATCTAAGATGGAGCATTCATTCGTTAGATGCACTACGCTAAGCGCGCGGAAAAAGTAAGCGGATGAGTCTATGAAGCAATATGTGGAAATTTTATTACATCGCGCAGATTTCACAATCAGATTTACACTAATTTAAGCACTATAAACTGTGCGAAAAGTTTGGTAAAGAAAGAACAAATATCTTTAGATGGTGCCTTTTGACATTTTCTTTTTGGGAAAGAAGCTTGCTGGCATATTTCGCATGCAAGAGACATTGCACGCAGTCTCTGCTTCCTATATTTATTTCCTTCGTTAGACTTTAGTAGACATGTCCTTCTACACTGCGTGACATTGTACTCTTGCGTAGGTTCGATGGCCATTCGTTTCACCGCGGCTCAATTTAAAGCATCTGTATAACTGGCATATTCGATAAACTGGGCTTTTATGAACGCGTTACTATAGTCCGCAATGTCAAAGCTGGTCCGCCGTGGTTGTGGTTAACTCGTTCGGGTGCCGACCCGAAGGTAGCGGGTTTGATCCTGGCCGCGGCAGTCACATTCGATGGAGGTGAAATGCTAGGGACCTGTGTGCTGTGTGATGCCAGCGCACGTTAAAGAACCCTAGATGGTCAAAATTCCCGAAGTCCCTCCACCAGGGCATATACCATAATCATATCGTGGTTATATTGGTACGTTAAACACCAGATATTATTGTTGATGTCAAAGCTGTCGGGTGATGTCGACGTGAACGCGCTTGCACTTCGGATTTTATACGAGAGATGCCGTTCTTTCAAAGTTGTATGCAAATGCTTTACGCGAGCGTTTTATCGTCTGCACAGAGCAATACAGACTGTTTCACATCTTTCGATGCACGAAATGTAATAATATTACAAGTCATAATATTATTACAAGTATATTACGCAAGTAATGTTACTACAAGTCAGCTCTCAAGAGCAAGAAACTTATTTCACTCATTGAATTGTGTGACCTTGGGAGAAATGCGTACAGGTTTGCTTATCTTCAGTAAAGTCGTCATCATTCACCATTCTCTCCATCACCACCGGCAAACATAATCTCGTAGATCTGATATTTGTTTTTAGATACCTCGCCATGCGCGTAGGTCGATATTCGATGTTTCTCGTTTTGGTCTTCACGAAAGTAAACCATGTGGAAACTTGCGCAGCTGGTGGCTGCGCACTCCCCTAGAAATTCATGCAATTGTGGTTTCATCGTACTGAGATGAAGGTGATTACGTGTATGTAATAGACAAAGGCGCGATTTCTTATGTGTATAGACCTATTTCATGTTTGTAAACAGGGGTAGGTGCCGTCGACATACTGAGGCGCTGGTAGCAACGTCACTACAAGAGCCTCGGTATGTCTACGGCGCCTACCCCTCTTTACAAAGATGAAATAGGTCTATAGCTGAGCATATTATCCCCTCTGCATCGCTCCCGTGCCGTCCCACAGCCATGTGTACGGGCGTGGAAAACCCCGGGACTGCATCGGTATAGCCGATAGTGCTCGGCATGCGACCAGAGGTCAGAGAACTGTGCTCTCCTCCTCGGGGTGGAGGCAGCCCAGGGGGCTGGCGGCGGCCTTTGCCCACGGCCGACCGCGTTCGCCTGAGCACCACCAAACCCGACTTCACGACCGATCCAGTTTGTCGCGTTTCCGCATCGCGACAAGCCGGCTCAGGGCTGGTTTTTTTGTACCCGGGCCGCAGCAGACCGTTAAAAGACGAAACCACTGGAGCGACCACATTCGTGGCTGTTTTTCTTTCTTCGTCCCGCGACGCGTGCCTGCTGGAGCATCGTGACAATCGTCATTGACGATCGAAAAAAAAAAATGAAGAGTTAAGCGGCATTATCCACCGGCTAGCTTTCTTTGAATGCGTGTTTGAGCCTCGGATCGGCAGCTTTTTGTGTGTGTGTGTGTTGTTTTTAGGAACTTTCTACCAGTTGTTTATCGCTTGGAAGTCTTTCGACCAAAGAGGACAAAGAAAAACGGCGAATGTATGGCGCGGAGTGAAAGATTATACAGGCGTGTTTCGAGCTAGTCAGCCCAGTTATCTAAGCATGACCGCTATGCAACGATAAGTTTCCTCGAACGGCGCCAGTTTATACAGTGATACTGCAGGTGGCGCTTGTACACTGAGGAGGCATGCCCGATGCTTCATAACATTGATTAGTCATCCTGAGCAAAAAAAAAGAGGAATACTTTATAGATGAAGTTTTTTTTTTCTACGCAACACATATTCACGCCAGTGGGCACCAAAAATATTTGGTTATCACTGATAAGCTATCAAAAATGATTTGATTACTCAATTCAAGTACTCACTCATTCGCGTACTCAATTCGTGGACAGTTTTGATCTCACCGAATGGACTGCATTGCAGCGCATGTTAGCGACATTTATCTGAGCAGCCGAGTTTATTTTAGTTGGTGTGCAGCAGCGAAGACAACGCAGATAGGTAGAAATGCATAACGCAGCTCAGTCTTCGCAAGTCAAGACTTGCGTGACCGCAGCTCCCTGCCCGCAGTGACGTCATATTGCTACCTTGAGAGCTCAGTCGAACGCTTTGGCAGTCCTCGCGACGTTAAACTTTCACGAAGTGCAGCCACATATTTTTTTTGACAACTCTCGTAATATTTGCTGGAAACAAACACCAACGTGGAATACGGTTTGCTGACTTTTGTTTCTTGCCGCCACGCGTGGTCTAGTGGCTAAGGTACTCGGCTGCTGACCCGCAGGTCGCGGGTCGTATCCCGGCTGCGGCGGCTGCATTTCTGATGGAGGCGGAAATGTTGTAGGCCCGTGTGCTCAGTTTGGTGCACGTTAAAGAACCCCCAGGTGGTCAAAATTCCGGAGCCCTCCACTACGGCGTCTCTCATAATCAAATGGTGGTTTTGGGACGTTAAACCCACATATCAATCAATCATGACTTTCGTTTCTTGATACGAGTAAAAGCAGGTATATATAGTTTATTCCGCATTCGCTGTACTCCGTGGATGCGGTAAAGGAAAGATAAGTAGAGACTCGTGTAGACGCGCATATATCGAAGAGCTCCGAACAATTTGCCAAGGAAAGCTATGTGGCTCTAACTTATACGCAAATACCTATTTTGCGTTTAGTCAACGGTATTAAACAGTACTGCCAAACAACCGACTCACTCGATACACCGCTCACACACATGCGCGCACTGCCGCTTGCCACATAGTCAAACGCACAACGTCGACGATTCCGCAATGACGTTGCTCGTGAGATAGGCTGCGTCATCCAAGCCGTGTTGCAAGGCACGGTAATCCGCCATAGCGCATTATGCGCGCGTCCTTTTGTAAGCTGTCGATCGGTCGTCGCTCCCGCCTTTCAGAGTCTGTTCGCAAGCGGCGCGACGCCGCCCGTCACCGCGACTGCGCATACTGTAACGGGGTGGTTTGTGACTGGGGGAATTTGTCGGGCCCGGAGCCTCCAAGGGTCAGGGCGAAGACGGGCCGAGGAGCGGAGCTGATAACTTGAACGATTTATTTACACTATTTTACATGATGTTGAAGGTAGCGTGTTACATGGAGTAGCATCATACTAGATGATGGAAGGAAGCTCTCTCTCCGACGTCTTGCGCTCGCGTTTTATGCCCCCGAAGGGAGAGTCACACCGCCTCCTTTCCAACCCAGGAAGGGAGGAGAGGCCCGCCCAGTTCTCTGCCCGCGAGGGTGTAACACACACAATACACTACGACCACTGGCACAGTGCGAGAACGGGAGTCGTACGCGCCGAGATGACTTTTCGAGGAGACATCGCTCGGGAAAGGCGCCATGGAACGTGAGGAATGTCCCCGAAGATGGATACAAAGCGCTCGCTCATTGTCCGCGAATGTTTGACGACCCAAGCAATGACCACTCCTTCTAGGCAGCCCAGACAGCGAACAGCCCCCCCTCGGTAATCCGTCGGTCGTGCGTGCCCAAAGGGCTTTTGGCAAGACGAGCGACGACTCTAAGGAATTCGCAGTACTACTGCTGTGTTGTTGCCGATTCTGGACGTCTCAGGACGCGCTGCGAAGCGGAACCATTCCACTCGTCCAACGCGGCCCAGACATGGGGGCCGATCACAACAGCTCGTCCGCCGCCGGGAAAAGGACTCGTAGATGGGCAGCCCAACGCTGCACCTTGAAGAGGCCTCAGCGCAGCAGCTCTGGAACGGCTGGGCTCAGGTTTTCTCTCGCTCTCGCTCAATGGGTCAGCAGTCCGTAAGTAGTGCTTCTCCGTCGAAGGGGCCCCCGCAGGTCGAAGGCTGGACTGACATTAGTGATCAAATCCGCAACAGTACCAAGCAGCGACAAGGCGGTACAACCACCCCTCCCGAGATATGCCAGGCTACTGAACTCTTAGCCCGTTGTCGGCATAAAGCAGCCACACTAGAACGTTGCTCGGAACGTCCCTAAACAAAGCAATATGGCAACGCTCCTAAAGTTTTGAAGAATTTACCTTAAATAAATTGGCAATCAAGCCGCAAGTCGCATAGCTTTGAGGCAAATGGCGAGTGAGAAGTGAGAAGGTCGGGAAACTCAACTAACAAATTATATCCCTTTCTCAACGTCTGGCCTTGGCAGGCAGACTAGTAACAGGTTCACCATGCAGTAAAAGTAAAAAAAAAAATCCAAACGAAAAACGAAAAGATACACGAATGACATAACAAAATAAAACACTGGCTTCGTAACTCAATCGAATGCGCTTGCTCCTTATCACAGAAGCCTCGGCTGAGAGCATCGGCATTTCCATTATCCCGCCCCTTTTTGTAGCGGATCTCAAATTATGTTCTTGCAGTGCCAAACTCCATCTCAGTAGGGGGGCATTTTAGGCGACATATTCCGAAGCCATGAACAGGGACGTGATCTGTCTCGACAAGAAAGGGCGAGCCGGCCAAGTAGCCCGAAGCTTGTGAATAGCCCTTAAGCATGCACACTCTTTCTCTGAGGTGCTATAAGCCTCCTCACGTGTTGAAAGCTTACGACTAATGAAAAGCACGGGGTGCTCCTCTCTACTTTCATCTCGCTGACTCAGAACAGCCCCAAGACCCCTTTCACTAGCGTCGCACTGAAGTACAAAAGGTCGGTTATAATCGGAGCTCGTAAATCGGTTGAGACGTCAGTGCTGCTTTCAAAGCCTGGAACGAACTTTCCCTAACTCGTCCCACTGGACCTTAACGGGCTCTCCTTTCCTTAAACTGTCGGTCAGAGGACTGGCGATCTGTGAATAGTTGGGGATATAGTGTGGTAATATCCAGTGAGCCTAGAAAGGCCCTGATATCAGTTTTAGTGACAGGTCGGGATAGTTCTCGATGGCGGCAATTTTACCTCGTGGGGGCCGCCGGCATCCTCGCCCAACAATGTGCCCTAGATACTCTACTTCCGCCTGTCCCAAATTGACACTTTTTCTGCTTTAACAGTGAGGCCCGCGTTCCTTAAGCGCGTCAAGAGTCCCGCAAGTGGCTCAGGGTTTTCCCAGCTGTCCGAAAACACTGCAATGTCATCTAGATAAGGAACAGCGTAGTTCTCTGCTCCCGCCAGCACATCATGATCCATGAGCCGTGAAAAGCAATGGGCGCGTTTTGAGCCCAACTCATGACCAGGGGGGTCGGAAGTGCCCAAGGGAGAATAAACGCTGCGTATTTACTGGCTCGTTCGGTCATAGGCACCTGCCTAGCCGCGTGTGAGTCTAGCGTGGAGACTTACTGAGCCCTGCTGACAGTTTCCACTCTCTCCTCTACGTTGGGAATAGGGTACAGCTGGTCTCGCGTGACAGCATTCAGTTTCCGATAATCGATGCAGGGTCTCGGTTCCTTCCGGGTCTTCCACCAGTATTAGAGGGGAGGTGTACTCACTCTCCGACGGGACGATGACACCAATCTCCAACATTCTTTGAATCTCGCGTGCGAGAATTTCCTTTGCCTGGGTGACCCGCGATAAGGCCGTGAAAGAATGGGTTCCCTAAAGTTAGTTCAATGTCGTGCTCAACTAAATCGGTTCTTCCTGGCCTGTCGACGAAAGCTCCCTCAAACTCGCGCAGTAGGTTCTCCAGTTCTCTTTCTGTTCTGCATTCAAATTCGAGTTACTGGTGGACCGTGTCTAGCAAGATGTCGAGGGACTGAGAATTAGAAGCCTGCCCGGGAAAAGAAAATCTGTCTCTAATTCTTCCGGAACGTTAAGCGCGATTTGAACTACTGCTGACCGCTGTGGTAAGGTTTCATCAAGTGAATGTAAATCTTTACCTCTTTCCGCCTTCCGGTAGTTTGACCACATAATTGGTGTCCGACAACTTCTGCATAACCTTCGCAGGGCCCTCCCACTGAACCGCGAGCTTGTTCGCTTAAGATGAGCTAAAGCATCACCTGATCTCCTTCTGAAAACGACGTTGACGTGCGTTCTTATCGTACAGACTTTTGCTTTAAGCTGCGCTATTGTCATGTTCGCCTCAACGAGTTCTCTGCAGGTCTGAAGTCGCCCGAGTAAGCCCAACACTACTCGATCACAGTGGGATCCTCACCTCTCCCTTCCCAGATTCTCGCAGCATGCGAAGTGGGTCCTTAGAGATCTCCCTATACTAGCTCAGCGGGACTAAAGCCGGTGGCCTCGTGCGGCACAGACCTCAGGGCAAACATGGTGGCTGGCAAGCATGCTTCCCAATCTTTCCGATTCTCGTAGCACAATGCCCGTAAGACCCTTTTGAGAACCGAGTGCCATGCTTCTACTGAATTGCTCTGAGGGGTCTGACGGAACTGTGTATTATCCTAATGCCACACCTCTCCAAGAATGTGGTAGTTAGTGCGCTAGTAAACACACACTGCCCTGGTCGCTCTGTAACTCTGACGGGAAGCCCTCTCGAAAACACTGAAAGCAAGCATCCACTATTTCTACAGATGACTGCTCCTTCAAGGGAACCGCCTCCGGGAATTTTGTGGCAGGACATATCAAGGTTAAGATGTAGCGGTACCCTGACTTTGTCACAGGCAGGGGGCCCACAACGTCCACGACAAGGCGGCGGAAAGGTTCACTAATGAGTGGCACCAACTTTAAGGGCGCTTTCTGCTGGTCGTGTGCTTTGCCTATTCTTTGGCACACATCGCAGGATTGCACATACCTCTCGGTATCCTTGAAACATTGGGCCAATAAAACTCCCTAAGTAGACGAGTCTTCGTTTTCTTTTGCCAAGATGGCCCGACCACCCGCCACCGTGACACAGCTCCAGTACTTTGGCTCGATATTTCTGTGGAACCACTAATTGATCATAGTGCACCCCCTTCGAGTCTTTGACTGACGGTACAAAATTCCGGCGCGGCGGTGCAAAAGACGTTCTTCCGCGCCAACCCCTCCTCCACCATATCGCTCAACTTTTGCAGCGTTTTATCCTCGGCCTGTTCCGCAGCGATAACCTCCGGCTTACTTTCGATAGCTCCAAGAACCCGCCCATGCAAGGTGGCACGAAAGAAGGTAACTTCCTCGCTGGCCTCACTGGAACTCTTAAAGCTGCTTTCGCCATCGCTCGGGACGTTCTCCTGATTCGCGTCTGCCCTTGTTTCGTCGGGGCCCTGTGCCTCTCTCTATTTTGGGAACTGCCGAGCTCCTTTGCGTCGATCTCCTTTGCCTTAGACCGCGTTAGAGCATGTACGTGTGTTCTCCAAAGCTCAGACCTTTCTTTCTTAACAGGTCCTCCGAGTGGTTAGAAAAAGGGTACCGTACTGCTTCGGCAAACTTTGTGACACGGCAGCCTCTGTTTCCAGTTCTCCGAAGGGACCCTTGATGAGGACTTTGGCCACTGGCAGACACACACTGTCTTCCTGCGCTACCTGTCTGATCCACGCGCAGTCTCCGGTGAACCCATCCGCGGGCACGTAAGATGGGTGTATTACATCCATAGTGGCCGCGGAATCGCGTAGACCCGGCAATTTTGCCCATTGACAGTCATCTCTCTTAAGTACGGTTCAAGTAACCTCATGTTCTCATCAGTATGGTTAAAAGGGAGAAACGAGTTTTTCCTTACGGCACCCCTGCTAAGTGCCCCGGTTCATACATCGATAGCACACAATGGTTTCTTTGCCTCAAATGCTCTGTCGCGATTCTTATCCTGTTCTTTCTCTTTGCCAGCGCGTCACATCATGGTCGATTCCCCGTGCGTGTCTTTTTCATTCGTCCCTCCTGGTGCAATAGGGGCATAACTGTTGCGCTCAGACTGCTTAAAATTCTCACGGTACGGTTCTTTGTGGGTTTTTTGGCGCTCTCTTATTCCTCACGCCTCATGGTGTACTCTCAGCCAGTTCTGCGGTACGCTCCAAATTCTTTTCCCCGGGCTGATCTAATACCATAAGCGTGCTTCGTCACTTAGAACGTTCAGGATTGCTCCGTGCAAATCAACTCGACTACCTTGTCATGGTCTCCAAAAGCTCCCTCGCCCTTAAGCCACTCAGTGAGATTGCACCTCAGACTGTATGCAAAATCGGCAAATGATTCACTGCTACGTTTGCTACTATTCTGAAACGTCGTCGGAAAGCTTCAGCAACAGCCGATACCTCTTTAGTAGCGCACGCTTTACAATATCGTAGTCATTCGCCTCCTCTCGCGGCAACGAGCCAGTACAATCCGCTGCCGCCTCGCTGGAAGCACGGTCAAGAGCATTTGTGCCCATAACTCACGCTCAAACTTGCCTTCGCAACTTCTCTCAAAATTGACCAAAATAACCGATATCCTCTCCCATCTTAAAAGGATTCAGGAGGTCTTTTATGTTTGGTGCCTTACTTACTGGAGCATTGAGTGTTGCGCCTCCTGAGGTAGTTGCCCGAGCTATTTCTAAGTCTAGGCGCTTTTTCTCCAGTTCGTGCTTGCGCTCGCGCGCTCGCGCACGCTTCCTGCTCTTCTTTTGGCGCTCTTCCCTTTGGCGCTCGCGCTCGCGCTCCTGATCTTCCTTTTTTTTTTTTATATCCTCCCACAACTCCACGATCTCCTCGTCATCTCTGCTTGCCTCCATAGCCCTGATGACTTCCGCCTTTTTAAGATGTTTCCCGCAATCATCCCGAATTCCCCGCATATCACGTCTAGGTCCGATCTGTGCAACTTTCTCCAAGCCATGGCCGCTACTTTTCTGCCGACAAGTTTCTCAAGGGAAAGCGTTGAAGCAAGGTTCCCGTGAACAGGCTTCCAACACTCTTGTTACCAGGAAGAACTAATTTAAGCCTGGCAACTCTCAAGGAGAAAGGTCGTGCACTCACCAAGCCGGAGTCGAATTCCTGCGCAGATCATCCCACCGCTGCCATCCACTGTTGTGACTGGGGGAATTTGTCGGCCCGGAGCCATCCAAGGGTCAGGCGAGACGGGCCGAGGAGCCGGAGCTGATAACTTGAACGATTTATTTACACTATTTTACATGATGTAGGTAGCGTGTTACATGGATAAGCATCATACTAGATGATGGAAGGAAAAATCTCTCTCTCCGAGCGTCTGCGCTCGCGTTTTTATGCCCCCGAAGGGAGAAAGTCACACCGCCTCCTTCCACCAACCCCGGAAGGGAGGAGAGGCCCGCCCAGTTCGCTGCCCGGCGAGGGTGTAACACACACAATACACGACACCACTGGCACAGTGCGAGAACGGGGAGTCGTACGCCCGAGATGACTTTTCGAGGAGACAATCGCTCGGGAAAGGCGCCATGGAACGTGAGGAATGTCCCCGAAGATGGGATACAAGCGCTCTCGGCTCATTGTCCGCTGAATGTTGACGACCCAGCAATGACCACTCCTTCTAGGCAGCCCAGACAGCGAACAGCCCCCCCCCGGTAATCCGTCGGTCGTGCGTGCCCAAGGGCTTTTGGCAGACGAGCCGACGACTCTAAGGAATTCGCAGTACTACTG